>PVJX010006536.1:62571-77110 GCA_004027295.1 Dolichotis patagonum | reverse complement strand
GCATATGGAAGCTAAGAAAGTTAATTTCATAGATGTAAAGATTAAAATAATCGTCACTGGAGGCAGGAAGGGAGTAGGAAAGGGAGCCAAGGAAAGGCACATAATGGATACCAAAATAGGTAGCTAGGAAGTATAAGTTCCATTGTTCTACAGCATGGGAGGCCAACTGTAGTTTACAACTTGTCACGTATTTCAGAAAGAAATAAAGGAGAAGAATTCAAAGGTTCCCCGTGCAAAACAATGGTAAATGTCAAAGGAAAGAGAAATGCCAATTATTCTGATTTAGTCATCACACATTATATACTATCTTACTAGACCCAATATATATGTACAATTAAAAATAGTTTAAATAAAAAGAAATGTATGGGTGGAATACTGCTGACATTCTATATTTTTGTGTGGTTATATCAATTTATATAATATTAAACCACAGTTATTTTTGGAACTAGTTTCTTTACCATAAAATTTAAATTTTATTAGGTTTTTTTAAAGATCATGACACATTTTCCAGATTGTTTGCACCAATTTACTGTGTGCTTTCTTCCCTCTTGAAGTTATTTCCCTTTTTTTGAGGAAAACTGGTAAAAACTTTATCAGGAAAATTAGACTCAAAGGAAGTTGAACAATCAGTTAAACACAGCAGGGAAATTTCTGAAGTCAAAACTATCTGAATATCACCCTTGAAAATAGCTGGAACTAAAATAACCAAAAGCAGGTTTTGTCAAAAAAAATTTCAGAATGGGAAAAGGTTAATTCATGCACAGAACTTATCCAGATATGGTAACCTGATGGTCTGGGACATGCCTGCACATGAAGAAAAGATGGGTTTCCCAGCTCCAGAAGGGAGAGGGAACCCCACTTCCTCGGCCTGTTTGTTCTGTTTGGCCCCTGGTAGATTGGATGTTGCCCACATTTATGGATTAAGTAAATGTTATGGATCAGTGTGTCCGCTACCAACTTATTATGGTCCCTCTCCTCTCCAGTGTTACTAACTTCAAATAATCTACCACACCTTCCCAGAAGTCCGTAGAGAAATCTCCAAGTTCGCCTGCTCTGTGCTCTCACTGACCACACCTGTCAGACACTTGGTGGTTGTGCTGGCCTCCTGTGTCGTGCCTACTGGACTTCAGCTGACATGAGGAGAAAGAACTGGTCTGCACGCTGAGTGCAGTGTGGCCCCGAAAGCTCTGTAAATGTGTGAGAAGTTAACAGGCAGTGACTATTTACTTCATCTGTCCCTGGCTGTGCGCTTCTGTCGTTTTTTGTTTGGACCACTGTAATACCTTCCGCATTGGATGTTTCTTACTGTATTCATTATTTCATTACACTTGCCTTAAGTACAGCCTGATTATTATTATTTTTTAAACCCTTGCTCTTCGGTTTTATGCTTAAACAGTGTGGAGCTGGTTATGTTTCAGGTATACTCCTGGATATTTCTTGTTTTTATAAATATACTTCTTTCTCTAGAAATGCCTGTGGGTTTTTCTTTATTTGCAAGCTCTTGTGCATCCTTACTGCTCAGGCCACATGACACGTTTTCTAATAATTCTCTTCTGAAGTCTTAGGTGGCATGAAATGCCTCTTTTCTTTTGTTCCATTGTACCTCTTGCATTTCCCTATAAGGGTGTGTTGCATCATAGTCTATTTTGCTGTTTATCTGTCTGGTTTTCCCTTTAGTCACCTTTTGAATAGGGATTTTTTAGCACTGTACTCATTTTGATGATACACCAAAGGTAATTCATAAATATTTCTACTTCTTTCTTATTGTGGAAGAAGCAGCAATTTGGATGGCATAAAAATTTTGTTTTGCCACTGATTATAAATGTTTCCACTATTTTACAGCCTGTGTGTACAGCTGTGGGCTACAATAGTCTGTGGGTGGGAGCTAATCCTTAGGTTATAATGTCAGTATTCACCCCGCCCCTCAAGTCTCCTAAACATAGGCGTTGCCCCTGATTGATCCAGGGGACATACTGGCATGACTGCAATTTCAAGACAGTTATACTTAAAATTGTAATTTATTTTAGATTTTTAAAATACTAGATCTTTGCCCATTACATAGAGCCTCTATTAAAGGCAAACCTTTAGTTTGGTACGGCATGTTTTTCCCCTGCATATATCTCATAAACAGTGAAATCTTTCCCTTCCCTTCCCTTTCCTTCCCTGCCCTGCCCTTCTTTTCCTTTCCCTTCCCTTCCCTTCCTTTCCCTTCCCCTTCCCTTCTCCTTCCCCTTCCTTTCCTGGAATTACCTCCACATTCTCTCAGACAACTTTGCAACACCTAAACAGGAATGTCTAGATGGACAGGAGCGTACAGGTGGGAACAGATGGCAGCCAGTGGGTTTCAGTAGGATAACAAGCCTTTGCCTGTGTTTTTCTTACTTCCCTCATTGTTGGGGCAAATGTCAGACACCCACACCTTAAAGGAGAAGAGACTTGTTTTGGTTTATGACTCGGTCCATAGTTGGCCCCCACCAAGGCAGGGTGGTACGGTGCAGGGGCCTAGGGGAGGGGAGCTGCTCAGGCAATGTTGTGCAGAAGGCAGAGGGAGAGTCCAGGGAGGAGCCAGCCAGGAAGGGCGATAAACCCTTCCAGGTCATACCGAGTGACCTGCCTCTTCCCACAAGGCTTGGCCTTCTGACACCAAGTCAGCTTTAGTGCTCTTGGAATCCAGTCATCTTCCAAGCACACGAGGCTTTGGGGGCCAATTTAAATCTAAATTGTAACCACTTGTAAAATTGCCATCCCTATCAAACAATTCGAAACTTAAAAAAAGAGGATAAAGAAACCAAATTTAAAGAAAACTGTCACTAGGTAGTTCCCTTCTCTAGGTTCTATAAATAGATTAATTAAATTCAATTTATCATTAAATATCAAATTTACAACTCTAAAGAGGACATTAATCTTTTTCTCAGAAATCAGGAAGCTTAAGTCTGACAGAAAGCTGGACTGAAGTATGAAATTCTATATTTAATAGCTAGGATATTATAAATTAATGGACAATAAACCAGTCAATAAACTAATGCTAGTAAAATAATCATTAGATTTGGGCATTAAAAACATACCAAAAACTTTTAAATCTAGTTAAGTGGGCCGCTTGGCTTGAAGCCTTACTGCATTGATAGTTGGTATTTATGATATGTATAGAACAGATATTGATATTTATGTGTATAAAAACTATCATAGTGAGGATTATGTGTCAGACATTATGCCCAACAACACTTTTAACACATTTTCTCACTTTAATTCTTGACAGAATTTATCAGATAAAAATGACTACATTATATACCTTAGGATGGAGAAAACATATAAATGAAAAGATAAACAAGATAGAGAAGAGGTAAATGACAATTAATTAAAAAGTAGTTATTTTCCAATCAATGTTGAAAATTAATGATAGCATTGTCTCTCTCTCTCTCTTTCTCTCTCTCTTTCTAGAACAGAGGTTAATTATGAGCCAGCTCTGAAGGTAGATATGTTTTCTCTTACCCCTGTCTTGTCCCTGCCTGTCTTCCAGTTTTCAAGTCTTCCACAAAAATCTGAGGTGAAGAGTCCACTGCTGCTCTTGGCTACGGATTTGGCATGAGTCCTTGGGTAGAAATCCTGAGATAACTGACTCCCACCCTTTACACTGCTGACCCTAATAAGCCTATTGCATGATGGGACGTGTGCCCCAATTCCAACTCACAGCACAGAGTCTGCTGGGCCTGGAGCACTCTGTGGCCTGGTCTCAGAATGCTGGTTTCAGCCACACCCTTACTTCCTGCTAAGAGGAACTTCTTGTCCTACCTAAAGGCACTGGCCTGGATCCTGCTTCAATCTCAAGGGCCCAGGAAATACTGACCTTATGACTCCACCTAAAAGACCTCCTAGATATTCACGTATTTATCCTACAAGGAAATGAATCTCCTAAGGCATCTTGAACTTTGAGGATTTATTATTGGACACATGAGAGCAACCTAAAAGTAAGCGTGGTCTTCTCAGCTTCTGCCCTGTGCACTCCCAGATCATTTCCCTATTCCAGCATCTGCCTCTAGGATCACAGAAGCCTCAAAGCAAAGCTTGTCTACCCAAGTACGATTCCTGAGCCTTAACACTGGTTACCAGTTTCTCCAGTCATCCAAATATAAACCCAGTTTTCTAGAACACTCTAGATTCACAGTATCTGTCTGTTGTTAACTTCAAGACATCTTCCAAACACAAGTATGGAAAATGATACGAAATCTAAAGTGGCAGATATAACAGAAAAATCAATCTAAGTAGAAAAGAAAAAGATTTAAGAGGATAAAGGAAAGGTGATAGGTTAATCAAAACAAGGTTGAGAGCATCAGGATGAAATCAGTATAAACTGGGCTGATTTCAGGTAGAATCAAGTAAACATGGAAGAGGATCCAGATTTAGGCGGATTATCTCTCCTCTAACCATCTATCCATCTCTACATTACATTTATATGTCTTTGTTACTACTGATTCATTCTGCTTTCTATTTGAATCTGGCAGACCATGTTTTTACTAATTAGCTTTGATATGGTGGCTGATATCATTATCACTGCCTGTTTGCAGTGGCTAAATATAGAGATTAATAGCATCAACAGATCAAAAAAATCCTGGTAAAGTTCAGCACTGCTGATTAGACTTGCTTCTATTATTGAATCCACTTTTGCTTTGGGGCTAGTGACATCTGCTTGACATTTTTCCTATCCACTTTCACATAAAGAAGACCCAAAATGAGGTCCTGAGTTGTAATAGAAGGAAGCAGAGAAAATAGCCCAGTGACAGCAATAAGTATGGGAAGATAAATAATTTAACAATTGCAGGACAAGTCATGTATGATGAAGTAAAGATAATTACCTAAAAGTTAGATAGGGTCCAAAGAAAGGAATATATTATCGAGATCTGAGGGGAGGCCAGAGGAGGGCTTGTAGGATATGAAGATCATAATATAAAGATGCATGAACACATTGGGGTGCCAGTGAGGGAGACCTGGGGTGCAGTTAAAACAGCTAAATTTTGTGGTAAAAACATTTTCCCTTAAACAGAATATGTGAGTTGATATTACTATAAAAGAAATCTATATAAATTAACAAAAGTTTTAACATCAGCTCCTCATTGGGTAAGTCCTGTGAGATTTGTCATGTGGCTGTGTTTTGGAAGATGATCTACAGTGTATAAAATGCAAAGGGGAAAATTATGTGACCATTGAATTAGAGGAGTATACGAACATTTCATTGAGCAAGACAACTTCGTAATCACAAGTCCCAAGTTGGAAGAACTGAAAGCCAGAAATTTGTAGTGATGAGTGAGAAGATGAAAGAAGGGTGCTTAGAATACTGGTAGAAACAGAATGTTTGAAATTATTTTGGACTTTTTTCCTGATAGCTAGATGGGTACTGGCTACTCAGGTTCTTCCTGTTCTTTTGGCCAGGTTCAGAACAACTAACAAGAAATTATCGTGAAATTCTACCGTGACAATTTCTACCATTTACAGAACTGCCAGATCGCTAGGTATCAAAGTTAATCCTCTGCATGCTTTCTCACCTTGAAGAATCTGAAAATATTACTTGTTTAAATTTATACAAAACATTCATACAGTACAGATGACACATTGTTCACCTTTCTTGTTGCTATAATGCATTACCCAACGTCCACTTAAAGGATGAAAGGTTTAATTTGACTCATGGTTTCAGAGGGTTCAGTCCATGGACAGCTGGCTCCAAGGCAGAAACACCATGGCAGATGGGTACAGCGGAGCAAAGATGCCAAAGTCCTGGTGGATGGGAAGCACAGCCGGGGAACAGGACCAGAGACAAGAGGGAGATAGGACAGATATAAATGCCAAGGACGTGCTTCATGACCAACACAGACATACTCATAAATGTGCTTTTCTCATACCTTCAGTGGCTCACATGCCAATCAAGTTGACATAATTAAGCTGGATCACCACTCGAGTTAGGCAGTCTGTAGATATCATTTTCAGGGATAGGCTATTTCTCAGAATATAAGCTGGAGTATCTGAGAATACAAATTAACTTAAGCCATGACTGAATGTGAAAAGAATTTGTAGCGCAGTCAAGGATATTACCATACTAACCCTAATAAACAGAATTTCATGGAGCCAGCAAATATAAAAGTCACCACATCTAGTATCATATTTCTTTTAAAATCAGGATCATAAGAATGGTGTTTACTATCATCAGTAACATTCATTCAAGGAGGAGAGGTTTATTCTGGCTCACAGTTTCAGTGGGCTTGGCCCACGGTGGGCCATCTCCAAGACAGAAGCATCAGGGCAGAATGGCATGGTGAAGGAAAGCCGTTCACATTATGGTGTTCAGGAAGCAGAGAGAGTAATGAGGTGAAAAATATACCCTTCCCATCACACTCCCAGTGGTCAGTCCCCATCTCTGAACATTAGGTTTTTGAAGTACATTTAAGATCTAAGCAATAACACTAGGACATCAAGGTGAGGTAGTCCCTATAATGATTAGGAACTAAATATGCTAAGAGGACAAAACAAGCACAAAGGCCTATGGGTAAAGTGTTTTTAGCATGTTTAATAAACACAGAAACAAAGGAACAGACAGCAAGGTGAGTCAGTGGAGGATGGTAGAGCATGGAGGTGCTGAGGTACTAAGAAGAGAATCAGAAGTCTACACTGGTGATGGAAGGGATGTGACCTGATGTACACCTCAAAGTGTCTCTCTGTTGTTTGGTAGGTGGCATGTGTGAATGTAAAAGTACACGCAAGAGATGAATCATGAGGCTACAGCAATAAATAAAACACAATAAGGATGTCAGGATTAGGGCAGTGATGAAGAAGCACAGCAGAGGTGTCACACTTGGGTTGTTTTCAGGAGTGGAACTGTCAGGATTCCGGAACTTGGACATGGAAAGGGAAAGAAAGACTAGAATGGAGTAAGGCTCCTAGTTTTTGTTTTGGGTGACGAAGGTTATAGAAGGTGATGCCAGCTACTGAGAAGGAAAAGACTGGGTAAGGCAGGCATCTGTACAGAATAGTGTCAAGAGAAACATTCCATATTCATTTTTTAACTTTAATTTTTTTACATTAGATTTTGTTGGTACATTTCAGATTTACATAATGATCACATTCATCCTAGAGAATTTGCACCTGTACAACTTTTTTTCCCATTCCCCTACCTGCCCTTCAACTCCTCCTCCCATCCCCATTCGAACATTACATAGTCAAATGGCAATATCGATGAGGCAACTGTGCATGTGAATCTTCACAGGTCAGAAGCAGAGTCAGAGGAAGCATCCTCGGCTGTCCAACATTTAGGATTAGCCAGGGAAGGTGTTAGAAAAGAGACTGGGGAAGACACCAGCTAACATGGCTGGAAAGCACACAAGTGCAGTGTTCCTGAAATACTCAAACACATTATACAACATGCCGAGAGGTGAAGCTGTGAGCAGAAAAATAACTGCAGGGCTGGAGACATGGGGACATTTGCAATGACACGAGTGGTTTGGGGACGATTTGCAACCGGAGCATTCTGAGGAGAACCTGGGGGACGAGGAAACGTAGGCTGTGAGGATGGAGAGGTGTTTAGAAAGTTCTGCTGTGAGGAGGAGAGGAAATCAGCTACAGAGAACCTGGGGCCCAGGGAAGCCGATATAGAGGAGTTTTTGCGTACCTCAGAGGACAGGATTCAGACCCATGGAGCAACGGCTGCTATAGCAGAAAAGCAGGAAGAAAGCCTAGCGGTTTGGTAGATTTGGTTGTTGTCACAAAATCACTGTGCCTATTTTGCTTATTTCCTCAATCAAGTACAAGATATGGCCATAAATTCTGTGTGTGTGCCTGTGCCTGTGCGTGTGTGTGTGTGTGTGTGTGTGTGTGAAGAGGGTGACAAGCTTGAAAAGTGCTAAGGTGGTGTGAATTCACCTTTTGGTAGAATAAGAAAGCAGATCTGCTGGGAATGTACATTCATATATATTAGAATTATAACTGAGGTTTTTCTAGAGGTTTTCAGAATTAAAAACTCTTACTGTGATATTGGATACATGCAACAGTACACTTGTTAAGCATATGTAAGTTAGGAAGTATATGTAATAAAGCAGAGATTGATGTTCCCGCTAGCTATCAAGATCTAGACCCTAGAACTTGACCATGGCTGATGTTGCCGAGCGCTCCTTTACCCAAAGAAGTAATAAAATGCTAAAATGTGTTCTGTAACCTAAGTATGACCTAGTGTCAAGACACTCAACCCTTTATGCATGGGTGTATCCCGAGTGACTACTGGCAATGATACCGGTGAATATACTTGGCACAATTAGCAATTCTATTGGGAGATGAGTTTCAGTATAGAACTTTGAATAGCTCATTCTTAATTCCTTTGAAATTATCTCTTGGAAAAGAGGCTGGTGACAGGTCATAAACAAAAGGAAGCTAGGTTTCAATGAAGTCTCTATATGCCTTAGACTCAGGTTTGAGTCACATCCAATATCATAGAGCAGGTGTGATTCAGTCTGCAAACTCAGGTGGCAGGAAATATCTCATTTATTTATTATTTTAAATCAGCACAAACCCTGCTCTAAACTCCTACACAGTGATTCAGGTGAGAAATGTGGTTTTAGTCATGAAGGCTGTGTGGGAATCAAGGGAGTCTTCACGGTCCGATGTATCCAGGAGAGAGCGTCTTGGATCCCGCTCTTCCTTGGCCTAGCCTCAAGCCCAGGCATCCCTCCTCTTCCTCACCACAAGGAAGCCCAGGCAGCTTCCCAAGGCTGTGAGGTTGGTGCTGCAGACCTGGGCTCTCCCCGGCCAGGGGATCGCTGCTCAGCTGCTCCAGCGCTGGTCTGTGCCTCAGAGCTGTGCTCAGGCTTCTGCAAGCAGAACTCTGCTCCTTTCCTGCTCTGGGGAGGCCCTTCCACCTCGCTGCATTAACCCTGAGGAGCCAGCCTGGCGCCCTTCTCATGAATACCAGAGAGTGAGGCCTTCAGGGAAACGGGAGACTGACTGGCGCTAAGCGGCTTCTGTCTCCCACCTGCCACAGACATGTTCCGAAGGGAAAGAGCACAGCCCTGCCCACGTCCCAGGAGAGTGGGAGGAGGAGCGGGCAGAGGAGAGCACATCTGAACACTGCTGCGTCCGGAAGGCCTGTGCCGCGCCACCCCACGAAGTGTGGGCATGTTATTAAATAAAAGCCTCTAAGGAGAAAAGGAAAGAGAGAAAAGGCACAGCGTTTGGTTCCTGTTTTTTCAGTTCTGCCCTGAAACACACGGATGCTTCATGTACCTCGCCTTACATGTGAGGTAACCAAGTTCTGGAGCAGCATGGGATAGGAGAAAGAGCGAAGGGTTTGGAATTCGCAGAGCTGAGTGAGCTTCCTCATTATATGACTTACTCATTCCATGATCTTGGATTCATCTTCTACCTCTGTACATAGGGATGATTTTACTAACTACTCAGGGCTATTGGGGAGGTTTACAGAGCCTCATTAATATAGAATATCTCACCAAGAGCCTGGAACAAAGCAGTCATTCAACAATATGAGCGGCCTCTCCTTTCTTGAAGCCCTGTAGAAATGGGTGGCAGCTCCCACGTGAAGGCCCAGGTTCTCCTCCTCACGGGCAGTTCTTTTCATATTTACCATCACTGTGGTCACTGGAGAAAGGCCGAGAAATGTGGATGGCTGGGTCGTATTTACAGTACACAAATCTGTTACCAGCAGATGGCCGACACGCATGCCCACTGTGAAAAGGATAATACGTTGTTTATCAATCAACTGTTTTCATTTCAAAGATTTATAATATTTGCAAAAACGCTTGGCGACACCAGTAGCCTTTGTGTCTGGCCTGCAGGGATTTGGCCAAGGCCCGACAGTATCAGAGGGTCGGGCTGCCAGCTGCTATTTGTCTCAAGTTGGCTTTTATGCTCCTATGGATGAGCCAAGTGGTCCGCGCACAGTCAGTTAGCAGATTTGCCATCTCCAGGGTGACTAGAAATGAGGCCAAGGTTGTGGGTTCACTTCCCTTGTGCATAAATACACTCAAAAAGCAGAAAACTGTGCCCAAATGCCCAGTTCCAGTTCTGACACTCCCAGTTCTCCAATGTGTGTGGACCATCACTAGGATGGCTGAGCCCAATCCCACAATCATCAAAGAGCCAATTCCACCAGAGGATCTTCCCGACAGAGGCTGCCTGTGTCCTGCTGGCTGAAGAGTTACGTATTTATTACATGTCGTAGACTCAAACAAATGAAAGACACATTCATTAATTCATGCATGTCCTCAGCCAATGTCACCAAGCCTAAAGTATTGTAGACAAACATGATCAAATATGTATCCTGTGTCAGTGGATTACTGACAGCTATTAAGCTATTAAGCACTTTACACAGATTATCTCTTTAGTTATCGAAAAAACCACTTGTAAGGTAAACCTGCTTTGCAGACAATGAAGATGAGGGTCCCGTGACAGGGGTCATGCGTGGAAGGCCAGCTATTAAGCACTTTACACGGATTATCTCTTTAGTTATCGAAAAAACCACTTGTAAGGTAAACCTGCTTTGCAGACAATGAAGATGAGGGTCCCGTGACAGGGGTCATGTGTGGAAGGCCCAGGACGTGAGTCTTGATGTGTCTGCATTTAGGCACCACATAACAAAGCCTTTATTTATTTATTATTAAAAAAAATTTTTGTTTTTGGTACCGGGGATCGAACTCTTGACCTCATGCTTTCCCGGCAGGCAATTATGCAACTGAGCTAAATCCCCAGCTACCTTCTTTTTTTTTCTTTTTTCTTTTTTAACACAGCCTTTAAAGACTGCAACCTAGTGTACTGGATTATCTCCATGAAATTTTCTTTTCAAAAAGAGGATGCCAATTGCAGTGGTATTCACTGAAAGAGTTGAAATATTTTTGATAACTGGTTTTATATTTATGTATTTTACATAAGCGAAATGGGTACTTTATAGCAATTTTTATTTAAAAATATTCACAAGGGGAAAAATCATTTATTGCTACACACTACATAGTCCTAGGTTTACAGGAGCACCTCTCCTAATGGTCATTTCCTATCTGAAAAAGTGGCCATCAGTCTTGCTCAGGAGGTAGCGCTCCGGACCAGCTCTAGAATGAAAATGCACTTCACTCCTAAGCTAGGAACCTCACTAGCCAAAATACTGGCCATTGTCAAGTTCAAACAGCATCTAAAGTTCACTCGTTCACATCGGCAGTGGAGGGGCACCCGCACTCCTGTTCTTTACACACATCTGGGAATCGCGTCTGAATGCCAGACAGGAAGCTCTTTGACCGTACTGCTGGTGTTTATGCCAGAAGGGAAAGAAAACTGCTGTCAGTTGTGAGTGCTCAAGGAGAAAGGTAGTACTTCTTTGTGCATACATCAGAATCTGAATGTGTAATATGCTTTTTTCAAACTTAACCCTTCCACACAAAGTATGCAACTGGCACCTTGCTAGACAATCTCGTGAAGATCTTTCCTCAGTATTGGTTCCCAGTCATCTTATGTGTGAGACAATGTTTATACTCATGAAGAGTTAACATAATATGTTACAACACAGCTACGTAGTCCTCTATATATATTACAACTAGATCTTAACTCAACCATCAGATCCTTAACTAAACCACCACCAGCAAAGACTGTAAGACCAGCCTGGCACAAACCACAAGCTGGGAAATGCTGACCTTACAGTGCCAAGACCAGTCATCATCTACCAATTGCACTGGCACCTAAATTCACAATTATACATTTCCCCCTCTTTCTTCTCTATTTCTCTTTTCCAAGTCTCTGTTTTATAAAACAGAATTCATAAAATTAATCTACACTGTTTCCCTCCCTAAGAGATGATTATATGGAGAAGAAATGACATCGGTAGTCTGGCCTAATCCTGATGAAGGCTTTACTGAGTTAAGTAGTCTACATACATCCCTAAGTTTGTCTCTCTCAGGTTTTATCTTTGAGTATACACTGCAAATGTAGACCCTACAATGTCAGGGGGCTTTTAATGCCATGAAAATTTCTCTATTGAATTCACTCAGTGATATGCTGAGGGTATAATATTGTCCTCCACTGAATATACTGAGGTTAGAGACCATGACTTATACCCATTTGGTAATACAGAGATGGTTACACAATGTATATTCAGTAATATTGTATTAGCTTTCTGCTACTACCATAGCAAACTTCAAGATTTAAACAGGAATTTATTACCTTAAAGTCATGGAGCCAGAAGTCTAAAAGGAGATTCACTGGACTAAAATCAAGGTGTACACAGGGCTGCTTACATCTGGAGACTGTAGGGACTGTTGTCCCCCTGTCTTTTTTTTTATCATTCTTTTGCTTGTGTTCCCTTGTACCATCTTCAAAACTAGAAGCAGTGCATCTTTGAATTTCAGACTTTGACTAATCTGCTTTCCTCTCTTATAAGAACCCTGATGATTATATCCTGATGGCTCTCCTTGAGTAATCCAGGATAACTGCCTCATTGCAAAATGAAAGAAATCTTAATTCCATCTACAACCTTAATTCTCCACTGCCCTAAAATATAACATACTTGGTGTTCACAGTATTGAGAGTATGGATGGTTTTGTGAGTGTTTTTTAAGGGGGGTTCATAGTTCTGATTACCACAAATATGAATTAATGAAGCAAAAATAAGAAGAGTTAAGGTATAGTCAGGATGTAGTCTGTCTTTGTCCATTTCTTGTTACTGGGACAAAATTTCCAACTCCCACACCTAAAGGAAGATTAGTTAATTTTGGCTCATAGTTTTAAAGGACTCAATTCATAGGCATCTGGCTCCAAGGCAGAAAGGGCACAGTGGGATCCAGGGAGGAGGAAACCACGTAGCAGGTGACCAGAAAGCAGAAAAGGAAGGGGTCAGATATCAAGATATGCCCTTCCAGTGACCCAGAAGTGTTTTCCAAACATTCGACCCCTCCAAACATCATCTTTAGTAATCAAATCATCAGTGAATTAATCCACTCAGCACCATAGCATCGTGCAATCACCTTCTAGAAGTGGAAACTCTAAAAAGAAGCAAATACTAGGCCTGATCTAATAAGATATTCTTATCATATTTTTGTTTATATCATTTTGAAACTTTTTATCAATACCTTAGCATGAAGTTTCCTGTTATTGTGGCCAGTTTCCTATACTCTTTATGATGAAATTGAAAGTTATGTTAGTTGAAGCTAGTTGTGCCTCAGTCTCTTGATCTTTTGTTTATCTGATGCTAGATTTCCCCAATGCAGCTGGCCTCTGGTCAGGGTGTGTTATCCTTGAGTGAAATCTGTTTGGAAGCAAAAATGATGCTGGAGACATTATAATGCTTTCAGTAGCATAAGGTGCATGAATCTTTATGTGCCTCTAATGATGGAGCCTTAATGACATTTGATTCTATAAATTCTCAGTATGTAGCAGCAGATGCCTCCCCCTCCCCCAGCCAGTATACTTCAGTTTGCTAGTTGCCCAGGTAATAGTTCCTGTTACAGTTCCCATTACTTTTGTATCTTAGAAACGACTGGTCACTATAATGCATAGCTGGTTACTATGATGTACATTGTATAAACCAATCCCCAACTGACAAGCCATTCTGCCTCTGTACTTCCTACTTGCTTATCCCACATAAGCCCTAGACCACTAGAGATCAGGGCCTAGTATTCTGGGAATGATCCCAATCAGTGCCAGTTGACATAAATAAATCTGCCTTTAAATCTTGGGTGTTATTTCAGTGTTTCTGTTGCTATTGCAAGACTCAATGTTTTGTGTATTGTTTGACAGTTTGCTGTCAATAAGGACAGAAAAAGTTTAGAGATAATAGTTAATGTGGTCTAACACTCTGCCTTGCACGTGACATTAGAATTCTTTAGTCAGTTGATAATTCAGACTATCCTATGGGCAGTGCAAAATGGTCAAACCTTAATGACTTAGAAGAAAGATATACAAGAATGTTTCATTTTTAAAATTTTTATTTATTTGTTTATTTTTGCTTTTAGTTCGAGTCTCAGGTTTACTTGGTTGATTTCTCTCACTTAAAAACCCACTGAACTGATTTCTAGAAAAAGAAATGGCATAAAAGCAGGGTTTACTTGCCTCAAAAGTAAATGAAATCTACTTTAGTTAGTTGAAGCTTGCCATGGCTTAAAATTCCAATAATTTTTTAAAAATTTTATCTAAAGAGAAAAAAAAACAAAACAAAATAAAGGATAGCAACAATACAGAATTCCAAGGAAAAAAGGAAAAGAACAACAACAAAAAAACCTAAGAAATTATTACTTGACAAATTACATACTGACTTCTTGGAAATAGTTGTTCAAATTATAAAGTTAAAACATGTAAAGTAGACATTCAAACAGTGAGTCTGTTAACAGTTCTGCTCCACAATCTGACAAAAACAGCAATATGGTCATCCATCTTACCCACTCAAATATACATGCAATTATATCAAAAGGGTAAAATTAAACACAACAAAACAGAGCAAAGCGGATCACAAGAAAGCAATGTAAGAGACAAAAATTTCAAAACTAGACAATCGGAGATATTCACTCTCTATCATATTG
>PVJX010006536.1:0-62471 GCA_004027295.1 Dolichotis patagonum | reverse complement strand
AAACATAGTACGGAAAATTCCAATAATTTTTAAGATATATATAATGAACGAGCGCTTTCAGGGTGTGTGATGTCCGTGGTATGGAAATAGGGGCACATGTGTAGTGAGTGCTTTGTCAGTGAGGTCTGGGTTTCTCCTGTCAGTGCCTGAGGACCCCTGTAGTGTTTTGGAAGGGGTGCATTGAAGTGGTGTTTGTGGCAGTATGTAAGGGGGAGGTCTGTTAGCGTTGTGGGTTGTTGCTAAATACCTAGAAACAGCCCTGGGAGCCTTTCTGAAAATCAATGGTGGAAATATGGCCTTCTCCTGTGTCTTCGGTTTCTTAGACTTACTAACTGGCTCACATAGCACAATGCAGAATTACATTCTTGCCACACACAACCATTTTTATAAACTTAGTTTAATAAACTTCAAACATTTACGAATTTTTCCTGTTATCCCATCAATTGATTAACCTTGGCAAGGAAATAAATAGTTGCTACAAAGCAAAACTATAGACATGTGTCTTAACCTTAGCATGAATTATTGACCTTTCCTTTGAATCAGACATTTAGGACTTCAGACTGATGAATAATTGAGTGGTCTATGGAAGGATATCAAGCTATCAGTGAACCCTGTATGAGCATCAGGGAACACTGTGGATATAGTTTTATCTGCCTTTTTCTGGAATTGAGGTGCCATAGCTGCCAGCGGATTCTCAAAGGACTCTGTGTCTAACAAATAAACAACAAATCAAAAGAATCATCCAGGATGAAAGATTTAGGAACCTTTTTTAAAGTTTTGAACAAGATGTTGCTTTCAAATCTCAGCAAAAATGTTTTGGAATCTTAATGAGTTATTGTTGGGTATTACGCTTAATGAGCACCAGCTCTGAGAAAATTAACGTAAAGACATAAAATATGATTTGCTAAGTAATCAGTGAATTAAGGCTCGTTTTTAATTAATTTTAGCTAAGAATTTAGCTATTAGGTTTAGTATCTTGCAATCACATTTTTAATTATTTGAAGTTTAATCTCTTTAGAACTCACTTCAAAGGTGAGTCATAGAGTGTTTTTGTTTGTTCAAGAATTTCTCTTCTAAAACCATGAACCATCCTATCATCTAGAAAGACTTCTCTAACATCCCAAATAAACACCTATATTCTTTAATGACACCTGGAAAAGTGAGACTGTATTATTAAAAGAAAAATGAAATAAAAGAAAAATCTTATACCCGATATTAAATACATAGTTTCATATGTAGCTCAACATCTTAGTTGATTTTAACTATTCTTGATCTACATCAAGAAGTCAAACAACTTTCCTGAAAGATAACAATAAAATGTTATTGAACCCCTATAAAATTATGAAACTTTATAGAGCATGAAAAAGAAAGGAAATGCTAGCCATGATTTGGCAAATAGTGCTGTTGTTGAACCCTGAAAATTTATACCATGTTGGGGGGCATTGGTTCAACTGTATCAGGAGCAAAACTAGACTTTTCTGGAATGAATCTTGGAATTCATTTTAGAAAACTTCAGAAAGAAGACAACAATGATTTTGAAATGAAGATGGAATTTAATCACTTTTAGGATTATTGTTATTGATTTTTTGTGTATTTTTGGGTTTTTGTGTAATTTTATATTGCATCTAATATAAAAGGCAATTTCAGGAATGCATTATCAGTAGCACTCTGAATTTTTTCAAATACATGAAATTTTAAATTTATAAAATATTTTATTTTGCTGAATGCTCATTTTTCCCAAGGCCCCCTGAGTCACCCCCCAAAACTCTACACCTTAGGATTTTAAGTGAGTCACCTACATATATCACAAATCACCACCAAGACAATGAAAACATGCTTTTGGTTGCACTGGATTGTGTCAGAAATTTTTTGACCAGGACAAAGCGACCCAGGCCCTGGATCCAATTCTCAGGTACTGTCCTGATTCACATGTTCGACCCTGGAAGCAAATGATGACTGCTGATCCATGGTGGCAAAAGCTTGGTCCCGGGGTAAAGGATAAAAAGTACAGTCTGAGAGGGAGACCGAGGGGCTAGGAGTACTAAGACTTGGCCACCAAGTGGAGAGAAATGGCACAAGAGAAAGTGCCAGTCCTGGAAGAAATTACTGACAAAGAGCCATGGATACCGCTTGTACCCTCATAGCTCCCCTGAGTACGGGGCTCACTGAACCTCCCAAGGCCCGAGGAGACCTTTGTGGAGAAAGCTTTTCTACTCTGTTTTCTTTGTCCTCTTAACAATGACATTTTCTCATTACAGAATAACAAATGTTAGTGCAGAAATTTTGGTGATATACAAGAAATTCTTCTCTAACCACTCTGTCGCAGTCTATTGTTGCTATAACTCTGTACCCAAGTATGGGTAATTTAAAAAGAGCAGAGTTCTTATTTTCACTGTTTCAGAGGCTGAGTAGAACAAGATCAAGGTGCTGGCAGGTTCACTGTCTGGCAAGGACCAGGGTAAATGATAAAGCATTTAGGTTTCTTTCTGCTGAATCTTCTGGAGAAGTGAATGTTGTGTCCTCACACAGCAGAAGTGGGGAAGCGTAGCTAGTGCCAGACCTCTCACGGGCACGCAGCAAAAGCCACGGCCAGAACTCTCCTTCCTGGTAGTGACTAACCATCTCCTGCACGGCCCATCTCTCAACACCCCCACATCCGGGCTCACGCATCAACGTAACTTTTGGAGGGAACACTTTCAAAACACTATGAATCCAAGCCAGTAAGAGCTACAACTGATGTGATATTTTTCCTTCCAGTTTTGTGCCTCCAGGTATATTTTTATTTGTCACACATTGACAAAATCTTGAAAGACCGTTCTGCAATCCAGATTCATTTTCTTAATGTGCTACAGTGAAAACCGTTTCCAGAGACACTTGTTTCTGACTTCCTCAGGCCCCTCAGGATCAATCCCTCTCTGCAGACACGCTCCCCAACCCTAATATGGTAAAACCTTGGACTGTGAGTAACCATGTTCCTCAAGACAAGCAAGCATGGCTAATCCATTTTAACTTGATAAACGAAGGTGATGTCTTGAGAAACAAGTTGTGCCTGACTCCAAACCTCACATGATCACCTTGGAACCCTCTTACCATGGGGCAAAGAGCAAGTGGTCAGTGACCAATAAGTGTATAATAAGTGAGTGCTAAATTGAGTTGACTTTTATGGGGGGAGGGGAGTTGGTGAGTGGAGGCATTCTAAACAAAATTCAGTCATCAACACCTGCACAGAGGTGGAAGTGAAAACACAGGCTTGGGGCTCACCCTCAGAGAGAGATGCGTCATAAAAAGGAGTCTAGGGGTAACACAAAGCAGTCTTCCCAAATTCACAGCCTCTTGAATCAAGCTGAGGCCACCACTGAGGTACTTTCTGTCAGGCGCTGTGTTCACAACCCCTCAGCTTTTCTGCCAGGGCAGGTCCTTATCCAAGAGTGCGTTGGTGAAACCCCAAGGAGCTATGTTACTCTGGACAGAACTGCACTTGCGTTGGGGAATAACAGTGCCTAGGTTAAGTTAAGTCTTAGATGAAATTATGAGCTTGGTTTGAAGGAGATGCGGAGAGAGAACATCCAAAGTCTCCCCCAGACAGCCCTGGGAGACAGCAGGATTTGGAATACCTTTGAGTCATTAGTACCTGGCACCTGGCAGGCCCATCACACCTGCTTATCCAGCAAATAAACACAGAAGCTGAGCTTCTGTGTTCCTCCTCACAGCAGGGAAGAATGAAGTTGTCAGCTGTCCCCACATGCTACCAAAGAAATTGGGCTTCATGACTTCACCTACCAACACAGGGAACTCAGGAAGAAAAATGGCACAGATTTGCACAGTGAGTGCTAGAGAATTCTCCCTACCTGTCGTGTGTTCTAACCATGCCCTATTCCCAAGTTAACTGTTAGGATATCACAGAAGGTGGTTTTTTTCAGTGCCATGAAAAGGGTGATAGATAGATAAGGCCAGAAATGTAAAAAACACATACAGGTGTCATTACAAGCTGAGTATTTTTCACTTTATATTGTTGTCCTAGGCGGCCATGGAAGTTGTGAGACAAGAAAATGACTTGATTAAAATTTAATATGGTTGATTTATGTGAAAAAGAGAGATCAACTCCAGCCAAGGAGCTTTATTAATGAGTGAAGATATTAAGGCTTTATGAGTAAAAGCTCATTAAAATTACTTCAGCAGTTTTCCTTATGTTATTTTAAAACCCCAAGTATGATTCATTCTGTGGCTTGAATGTTTTCACATCCTCCAAAACTCATGACGAAAAAGTGCCCAGTGCAAGAGCGTTGGGAGGGGGTGCCTACTGGGTCAGCAGGCCAGGAGGGCTCTGTGTCTCTGAGTCTATCAATGCCATCAGAAGGAGCTGGGTGGAGGCGTTCCTTTCTCTCTCAATTTTTACCTCCTCTGCCTTATGATGATACAGCATAGATGTCCCCGGTACCTTGATCTTGGACTTCTTGGCCTCCATAACTGCAAACCAAGAGATGTGTGTTTGTTCCTGTCTCAGATATTCAATGATAGTGGTAAGAAATGGACTCACATAACTCACAATTTAAAAGGTTTCAAATAGAAACCACTTTCCTTTATGACTTTTCTTAACTTAAATATAACCTCCTCCCTGTCTTTAATGACCATCAGTTCTCGTATTTATGCTTGCGAAGTACCTCCTGAGAGAGGAACTCCTATGCTCACTCTATCAACAAAAGTGCTAAAGCGAAGTCAAGGATAAGGCAACACGGTGGGTGTGTAGCTGCACTCAGAATGGAAAGCACGGAGGAACATGAAATTTGCTTTTTCCTAGAACATAGGCTTCCAAAGTGCCTAGGATCTCCCATGCTCATGGAGTTAAAAGTTAAATGTTTTAAAGAGGAGGCCTTTATTTTGAATGAATTTCCCAGCTTCCATGAGCAGAAACCAAAATATGCTGCTCTGCATAGCTTTCTTATCACAGGTGTATCTTTATTCTATAATCGGTACCGGGAATCGAACTCACAACCGCATGCTTGCAAGGCAGGCGCTTATGCTGCTGAGTTAAATCCCCAGCTCCTATATCTTTACTCTAAACTCTCAGAGGTTTCATATTCGTGAGCCCCAGACAAAAGGATTACTTATGATAAGACATACCTGTTTTTGGTTTTGCTTAATAATTGGTTAAAACCGTAATATTGCGAGAGGTTAAAACGTTTGAATTTTGTTTTCTCATGTTTCTATGAGCCAAAAGCAAAGAGTAAGCTGTTAGAACAAACCCTTGTTCTTTCTTTTTCTCTTGTTTGCATCCACCTTTGAAATACTCAGTTTTCAGGAATCCTGACACTCTGCTTTGCGTCCAGCCTTTCTTTCTGCTGCAGCTTTGAGGCGCTCAGTGATGGAGCAAGAAGGAATAGGACGATTTGGGCCACAATATTTTCCAGTCCAGCTTTCATGTGGTAATTCTGCACTTTGGAAGACAATTAATGCATTTCCGTAAGTACTAATAGAGCCAATAACCTGGTCTCTATTTGACTCTCAATTTTTTCTGCCTATATGCAATTGGTCAAATCTGGAGAACATCTAATATCTAACATATACATTTCTGTTTTAATTATTTGGGTTATTGGTCTGATATTTTTACAGTTTTAAATGGATTTTCAGGAGTAAAGTTCCAATTTCTATCATTGCAATTATTATAACAAATTAAGGCACAACTCTGCATGGCATGATTTGCACTCATTTTACAGCAATGAATTAAGGTGTCAGCCGAGATTTCCTACCATCTTATAACTCAGATTGCATAACCCTCAAATTTACTCTAAAAATCAAATCAGCTTTCATAACTGGCCTTTGTCAATTTGCACGTTAACTGTCTCAGGTACATTTTAGAGAGCACAGGGTTGAAGAACAGGGAAAGACAAAATAAATGAAGCCAGAAGGGTTGAAATAACTGTCTTAAAGATCTAACAGTCACAGAGGTTCATAAAACCACGAGACACAGCAGTGTTCATAGGCTGGAAATGGTGTCTCAAACATTTGTTCTCTTTAAAGCATAGTATTCCAGAATCTTACCTCTCCTGGGAATAGAACTGACTGTTAAAACCACAAGTCTACCTTTGAAGACTCTGTCTTCTTCAGCAATCTGTCCAGGGTGGAGTCTGAAGATAAACTATACTTCAGACACTGCCCCCGAGGGACTCCCTCGTGTAGCTCCTGAGGGGGCACATGTCACCAAAGTGATGCAACCTACATCGCTGTCATTGATGTCTTGGTTTCTCAACTTGAATGATGCCCACGACTCTTCTATGGCGCATTCTGGGTTTTTCCACATAGCTTAAGATGACACTAAAAAGACGTATACTCTTCTCTAGTGGGAAAAGCAGTGATCACATAATGCTGTCATTATCAAGGAATTCCATGTTTTAAAAGAAAAAATGCAAAAGTTATCAGGCAATGAAAGGAAACTGTGCTTCAATGAGGCAGCCTGGGGAGCCCTACTTAGTGGAACAAGGAAGTGTGATCTACACAGAAAAAAAAGAAAAAAGAAAAGAAAAGAAACAAATATTTTAAAAAAAGGAGCCTTGTGGGCCAGAGAGCAGGAAGAGAGGGGTAGCAGCAGAAAAACTCAAGAAGCAGGAGAACCTTATCTTCGTGGCAGTTACAATACCATTTCACACCAGGAGCAAAGCAGCATGACATGGTGCGTGTATGCAGAAACCCATAATGTATTGTCTTCCAAATCCTGGCAAGGTGACCGCGTCCTGCAGCGGGCTGTCCAGTGGCCCCCGCCAGATGCTCAGGCTGCGTGTCCAGCAGCACAGCCAGGTCAGCCGCCACCCAGCCTGTCTGCTGAGGCCCTCAGTCGGAGTTTCCTGGTGAGGAGGGGATGGGGACGGTGTCCGCACAACATTTCCCAAGGACCTTTCTTGCTTTTGATCCCACTTCTGCTGTTTTAATTTGTGTTCTGTGAAACCAATAACCCAACATGTGGGGAAAGGGGGATGGCGATCTGGGTGGTGCTGAAGCCTGACAGTTATTCCCTGCTCTAGTTAAACCTCATAAACTCATTTGCTCGTCAAGCTGGTCTTGTGTGAGCTGTTCTTTGGGCAGTGGGCATCCTTGCAGTTCGGAGGCAGACATTCCTTTTACATTTCTCTGGAAAGTTTGCATAGCAAATTACAAGAGATTAAATTAAATTAAAATTCTGCAGAGTCTGCTCTCTGCAACCTATTTTCCTTCTGGCTTTTTTTTTCTTTTGGCTCAAGTTGTAGTCATTCAAAAATCTTCCCACATTCTTGGAACTGGGACAATGCAAATCAGATTGTATGACATGACCTTATAAATAAATAAATAAGGTCACATCACCCACCTGTCTTCATTTCTTCTTTGGTTTCTAATCACATCTTCAATGGAAGAAGTTCTACAAGTCCTGCATGGCCGTGCCCCTGCGTCCTCTGGCTCTTTCACCTCCTCCTCTCACTGCATCCTCTCTCACATCTGCCCAGCCATGCTGGCCCTCTGGTTGGCTCCCAGATGCTCCCAGAACATGCTGTCTCAGAGTTTCTGCACTTGTTGTCTCCTTGCCCAGGCTTCCCTGCAGCAGATGTTTGCAAATGCTCTGCTTTATTTCATGCAAACATTTCCCCCAAAACCATCTCCCACCCTAGATCACACTGTAGCCCGTTACATTACTTTATTTTTCATCATAGCATTTGCTTATATATATATATATATATATATATATATATATATATATATATATATATATATATTCTGCCCATATTGGATCTAAATCATGAAAAGTGAAGCTGATTGGTCCGCAGCATAGTAGTAGGGGCTCATGAAATGTTGGATGAAGGAATCAACAACTGCTGCCACAAGTTTACTGTTTTTGAAATTCCCATAGGCAGTACCAGAGGTTCCATAGTCTTCTTGGGGATTATGATTTAGATCCACAATGTCCCCCAAAAGTCTCATATGTTCAGAGGGAGGGCTTTTGGATGGTAATTGGATTATAGGGGTACAATACTCATTAGCAGATTAATCCACTGATGAGTTATTTTATACAGTATTGAAAGAACTGCTAGGTAGGTTGTGGTAAGAGGCTGGTCGCTGGGGTGTGAGCTGGAAGGAAACAGCCCCCTCCTGGGCTCCTCCCTTCTTTCTTTACTTCCTGGCCACTGCACTGTGAGCAGCTTTCCTTCACCGTGCGTCTCTGCTGTGTCATCTCCTCCTTGGAATCAGCTCGTCCTGAACGGAAACCATGAGCCAATATAAGCTCCTCCTTTACGTTGGCTGGGTGTGGTAGTGTTTTGTTCCACAAAACCGGAAATTGACTAGGATGCTGGTTTTGTTCTTTTCTCCCTGAAGTTAGAGTTCACAACAAGTGCTCTGCCCTCAATTTTATGTCCTTTTTATAAACTAGTCGGTCTCTTTTCTGTAAAGAAGCCACTTACTGCGGAAACTGGAGGGAAGAAATAAGAGAACAATCTGGCAGCCCCTGGCCTGCAGTCGCTAGTTAATATTTCATATGTTTTCAAAGCTTAGTGACTCATCTCAATGTTGCTTAGCTTCCCATTTTGCAAGTGACTCAAACACATTTATTAAATGTCACTTGTACTGAGAAAAGTGTACTTTCACCTTTCTATCCACTGTGCCAAGAACTGGGGGAATAAAGCAAACTACTAGATGGGAATGTAGGATTTTTTTGAAATTTTCTGTTTTATCTTTTACAACTCAGGTGAGCTTTAAAACTGTTTAGTAAGACATCTTTTTATTTTAGCCTTAAAATATTCCTTCTGAAGAAAGGCAAACTTTTTGGAGCATGGTAAGTCAGAGGAAAGTGGAAGGCAGGAGGGCAGGAAAATGATTAAGATATAAATGATCAAGATGCAGTATTATATGTATCAATCTTCAAAGCTGAATGTAATCACTATGTATCACAAACATATGCCAATAAAATTATTTTAAAGGGAAAGTTATATATATACACCGATCTCCCAAAATAAATGTAAATGTTATGCATTGGAAGTATATACTAGTAAAAACTTTCAAGCATCCAGTAAAATTGCTGATCAGGAAGCCATCCCCCATCTACTCTTGGCCTGCAGAATCCCAGGACAAACTATTCTGTTGCTATCATAACCACGCTAAAAGCAGGTCAGTTCTATTACTGTGACAAAGTACCTGAGGTAATCAACTTAGAAAGAGGAAAGTTGACTTTACACAGGACCTCAGAGGTTTCAGTCCATCACCTGTTGGCCTCATTTCTTCTGAGCATGTGGCAGCACAGCACATCACGTCGTAAGGTCATTGTGGGATGGTCTGCTCGTATAATTCAGCCAGAAAGTGTGTGTGTGTTGGTGTGTGTGTGTGTGTGTGTGTGTGTATGTGTGTGTGTGTGTGAGAGAGAGAGAGAGAGAGAGAGAGAGAGAAACAGACAGATGGACAGCCACAGACAGACACAGAGACAGAGCCAGAGATGGAGAGAGACAGAGACAGAGAGACAGATTCAGAGCAAGAGATACAGAAAGACAGAGACAGACATAGAGACAGAGATAGAGACACAGGCACAGAGACAGAGACAGAGATGCAGAGACAGAGAGATAGAGACAGCAACAAAGAGTCATTATGATCCCACATGCCCTTCAAGGACAAGTCTTCAATGATCTAGCTATCTTCCACCAGACTGTGCCTTCAAAGTGTGCCGTCACCACCAATGGAACCACAGCTGGCCACCAAGCCTTTCACACAACGGGCCTTTGGTTGACACACACACACCACAGTGCAGCATTTTGTATAAGAGAGCATGGAGCACGAAGACTGGAAACCTGTGTTCTTGGGCCACTTGTAGCATTACTAGGTGCCACATCCTAGGGAAGTTGGACTCTCTGAGCTCCAATATTATGCTATCAATATAACATGTCTTCTTTCCCAAGATTAACAAAGTAGTTTCAAACTTTTTATGAGATAATTGATCAGTAAGTAGAGGAGAAACCTGCCAGTACATACATGCTTTATTGAACACTATAAAAGAATGTTGCTCTTGTATGCTTGGATAAACTTGGTGAAATTACTCTGCTTCTCTTTCTTATTGCCATGTGTTAACATTTTGTTTCAGTAACTAATAAAGAAGTTGACAGGGAAACAAAAGTGATTTCACAACCACTTGAGGAATGAAGATTATCTTGCCAGTAGGAAAAGGAATGTTATATTGGTTATAAGTCTAGTTATGCTCTGGGACATTACTGTGTAATGACCGTGGACTTCTAAACACTACCCTGAAGCCACCCTCGCTGAACTTATTTTAAATTTTTTCTTTTTTAGATAACAAATTAATCTTACCATGTTTGTATTTGCATCTTAGTTTTTACTATCGGTTTATCTAAGATCACTGAAAACAAAGTTTTGTGTTATCATGTGTTTGCTTCCTTTTTTGTATGATTTTGTTTGGTTTCTGTCTTGTACTCTGAATAACTAGTTGGAAAATAACAACATAAATTGTATTATCTATTACTGTCCTTTTATTACTTCATTAGGAAATTTTTTTATTTTTTTCATAAAATAATAAACTAAATAAATTTATGAATAACATAAAGCCTTTAGAATAATCACATGAAGAATGAAAATATTTTTGTACAGCTGTATGTGTTTTAAGCCAAGTGCTATGGAAAAAGAGGCAAATGTTAAAAATTTCAATAAAGTTCATAGAGTAAAAATATTACAGCGAACTAAGATTAATTTATCATCTAAGACAGACAAAATTTAAAATAAGTTCAGTTAGGGCAGCTTCAGAGTTCAGTGTTTGGCTGTTACACAAGTCCACCATTTTTATCTTTTGCACCATTTTTTCTTTACTTTTTACGTGTTTAGATGGGTTTGGCACACAAACACCATTGGGGGATAATTGCCCACAGTATGCAGCATGGTAACACGCCATGGAAATTTACACTCTAGGAGCAGGAATCCCAGGTATACAGTGGGCTGCTTCACTGTGGTTTGATAACTACACTGTGATGTTTACCCAACTAAATTGTCTGATAATGAATTTCTCAGACCATTTCCCTGTCATTAAGCAATGCATGACTACTAATTTTTTCAATTTCTGCATTTTGGCATGCAACCATTTTATTTTTTCCGCTACTTGATTCATATATTAAAGATTAAGCTTTTCATTTGAAAAAAAAATTTGTACATTAAATATCACAAATCTGGTAAAATTTTTCCTCAGTCCATCTCTGGGTAAGTATAGTTTTAATTACTACCTTGTTATTTGGTAACAAATAACATAAAAAGGGAATTGGTTAAACTTACTACTTGTTGAAAATGTACAAATAAGCAAAAGTACACTTTAGTTTAAAAGACAATTTTTGTCATCTTCTTTGTCACCTAGAGTAAAACTTTTGGCAGTTTGGGATATTGAGGGACAGTGTTAGGTTCCAATGTCAGACATTCTGTAATATTTTTTCTTCTGAATGTGTGGCCACTGTACGTAAATCACCGGTGTCTGGCCTGGTTTAGTCTCCCCCATCTTTTTTTTCATGAGAGAGGTCTGTCTCATAGAAACAACCTAGGTCCTATATTTACTCTCTGTCTCTCTGTCCCTTTCTCTTTGTCTCCTTGTGTCTGTCTCTGCCTCTGTTCCTGTCTCTCTGTCTCTCTCTCCTTCTCTCCCTCTCTCCTTTTCTCCTTCTCTCCCTTTCTCCTCTCCTTCTCTCCCGCTCCTTCTTTTACATAGTCCAAAAATATTACATCCTTGACACCTCTCATGAAGAAGAGAACACACACAGGATGAGGCCGCACATTCAGACAAAGGCTGGCACCCAAATGTTGTCTGCAGCTCTGCAGGAAGTAGAAGACGTAGGGACTATCTCAAACAGTTTATACGGAGGGAGCCTAAGACTCACACATGAACAAGACAGCAAGGGATACACAGTGAGAACCAAGAAGGGGAAACAAAAGGTTCTTCACAGACAGCCACTGTAGGTCTTGAAAGGTGGCCAATACTGATATTGAAATGAATGGAGTGAAATGTGATAAACCTGGGGAACCTTCAATCTACTAGAAATTTAATCCTTCAATCATATATTTATTCTGTATTTAAACATAAAAGTGATCAGTGTGATGCACGGTTCATGGAAATTTTTTACAAGAAATTTTTCCTTCTTTTGAGATAGCTTGGATCCCAGAATGAAATTGAGGAAGCAAGAGAATTTGGGAGCAAAGACTTTATTCCAGGCCTGGTGACCCAGTCTCATCAGGATCAATTCCAGACTGAGTATCAACCAGTCTACAAGTGGCCTATTTAAAGCTCAAAACCACAAACCCCAAGTCACAGGGAATGTTCCTTCCCCTATCTTAAAGAACACCTAGTGTTTTTTGGTGCTTTCTGTTAGCCTTGGCCAATTTTAAAAATAGCATGTTTTGAAATAGGGTTGCACAGTTTTGAGGTCAGCTTGCCCCATATCACTGGGGTCATTTTTTACCCAAATGATGTGGGAACAGGAATTTACTACATATCTCTGGGAACACAGATGTTCAAAATAGCAACTTATTTAGTGAGATGCACTACAGAACAGACATGGCGACACTTTGGTTAGTTTAGGATATAACACTTTGTGTAGAACTTCTGGGGTTGTTTGGTAACATGAAGAAAAATCCAAAATCTTAATCCAGAAACTTGGCTATCATTTCAACTCTTTCCAGTTAGCAAAGGCTAAATAGGTTTGTATGCATCTCTTCTCTTCACCGCTATCCCCAATGTCCTGTCTCAATTTAAATCATCTTCTTTATTAGTACATGTTTATAGCACACAATGCTTCCATTCCTCGTGGAAAGTTGGTACATGTACACAGAAAACACATCTTAATTCTTTTCATCCTCTTCCTCTTCCACTCCCTCCATCTCTTGGTCCCCTTCCTCTGAGAAAGATCTGTCTCCTTGCTTCCTATTATCTTTTAGTTTGTGCTTTCTTTGTGTTTTGGGTTCCTAATATAACAGAAATTATGAGATATTTAAGCTTGTGTGTCTGATTTATTTCACTTAATATTATGGTCTCATGTTGCATCCATTTT
Source organism: Dolichotis patagonum (assembly GCA_004027295.1). Classification (NCBI taxonomy): domain Eukaryota; kingdom Metazoa; phylum Chordata; class Mammalia; order Rodentia; family Caviidae; genus Dolichotis; species Dolichotis patagonum. The sequence goes on along the minus strand of PVJX010006536.1, from coordinate 49,431 downwards.
CCTACAAATGACTCTCCATGCCTTTGAAATCTCCTTTAAACTATCAACCCCCAAAGAACTTCTGGTGACATTTTTTTATATCAGCAATTTTGTACACTTCTTAGGGCACTATTCACATTGCACTTATTTGCTTATGCAAGTGCCCAAAACACTAGACCACAAAATGCATGAAGAAAAAGACCCTGACACATTCATTTTTATATTACCTGATTGAATACAGTGTCAGATGCATTATGTAGATGCTCTCTGAATTGATAAGTGAACAATATAAAACTGAATCTCTGTTTGCATTTTATATGCAAGGCTATTTCCTTCCAAGTGGAGATGTGGTAAGGCTGTCGAAATGCATACATTTCCAGGGTTATGATATTTTTATTACCTGGGCACTTTAAAGAACCTAACAGGATTCATATTTTAAGTAATTAAGTGTTTATATTTTTGAATAAGCACAGAACTCTGAATAAGAAGGCCAGAGTCCTGGTAATAGCCTACCACTCTGCTTACATAATCTTCAGCCAAGACCTTGACTTGGATCCATAAACTAAAAAGTGAAGGATCAGCAAACAATGGTATCTGACGTATTAAAAAGTTGTCATCCAGTAACTTCAAAAGTTGAATGTAACGCATTAAAGTTGAATGTAATAACTGACCTGCTGAAAGTTATTACATTCCCTTAGAAAAACAGGTGTTTCAAGACCAGCAGTGTCACAGTAAGCAGCAATCTTGAAGCAGGGAGGTAACAAGAGACTTGGAAGAATGAACCATGAGCCCTCTGTACTGTGTACTTGGGCTTAGGTCCTACAGTCTAAGGTTAGTGTGTCATTTTGCTAACTTAACAAGAAGATCCCAACAGTGTTCACTGAGGTCAACCAAGCAGAGGCCTGCAGGAGGGCGAGAAATCTCCCAGAGTGACACTGATCCACGAAGTGAAGTCTTCTTGCAATGGGAGGTCTGCAGACAGGACAGGCAGCCAGGCCAGGAGGCCAAGCAAAACAGGGAGTCAGAAAGCTCCAGTGACCAAGGTCAGGACACTTGGAAGCTCCACAAATAAAGGTCTCATCACACTGATAGAATTTTCTTGCCCAGTTACAAGATATTCACACTCCTCTAAAGACCTGCTTCATGCTCCAAGCTCCAGTAGGCCCACTGCTATGTAAAGCTTTACCAATTGTAACACAATAGGTTGATCTTGATTTGGCTGAGATGGAGTCATTTTGGGGTATGTCAACCCTAGACCAAAGAGTCCCCTTGACAACTCTTTTCAGGTGCCCTCCTAGGAACATTCACATGAGAGATTTTTGCTTCTACTTTTGCTGCTTTCTGCTCTTGCTCTACCATAAATGTTTTTACTCAGTCCTCTGTTGACTCTCTTTCTGGGTTGAGAGAAGAGCCCACCAGCTGGATGGTAACAATCTCTAGGGGCAAAAGTCATTTAATGGCTTTATTTTCATAATGGGGATTGAACCTAGCACCTTCACACTGCGTTACATCCCCAGATCTTCTTTAAAACTTTATTTTTACTTTGAGACAAGCCCTTGGTGAGTTGTTAAGTTGCCCAGGCTGGGCTTGAAATTGTAATCCTCTTGCCTCAGTCTCAGAGTGCTGGGATTATAGGTGTTCACCACAACATGCAGTTTGTTAAATGACTATTGCAGCAGCACATATCAGATCTGAAGTTTCTTTTGAAAAGTGAATGTCAGCATTTTTCATGTTCTAAAATAATATATGAAAGAGTATTCCTGGGACCCCTAAAGAGCATCATTTAAACTGCATTCTATTTTAGCAGCATTTTGGCTTAATTAGGGTCTAGACATAAGTATAAATGATTACTGTTTACAAAGTCAGCTGTACATGTGTAAACATTTCTGGTGATTGTAGAATTAAGACATTCAGATATTTATAAACATTTTAGAACTCAAAATGCCAAGTTGTGTTGCTCTAATTTAATAAAAACAGATCTAATGTAGTCACTAGGAAAAAACCTTGTCTTTCTTTATTCTAGATCATTTTGTGCATGGAAAAATCCTAAACTGAAAGATTCAGTGGGGTTTTAAATTCTAATGTATTTACTAGTTAAGCACGTATTGTTGATTTGATTGAGTAGAAGTTGAAGGCTAAACTGCTTTAGAGTGTGTCTCCACTGTGCCTGACCAGGTCACACTGAGAGAACGTCCCTCCTGGGTTGAGTATGTAGCACTTATGTAGTGGTTGAGACATCTGCTATGTGCAAGGTGAAAGAGTTTACAACTACTATGTCATCGATGTTAAATATTTAAAACCATGTCACAAGGAGAGAGTACAATGATCTGCACTATACAGATGAGAACAATACAATTCAGAATGATCCATAGAAGGTGGGATTTAACCCATCTGTTTGTTCAAGGCTAAGCTCTCAGTGCAACAAAACACTGCCAGGAACAAGTGAAATGTAGCTAAAATGGCAAGATGTAGGCTGTGTTTGTGGAGGGGATTGAAATGAAAGTTTATAGAAGCAGCCGGCAAGTCATAGGGCAACGGAAGCCACATCCTAACACAGCACTGCACAAATTTAAAAAGAAAAATAATTCCTTGAGAATGCTGTTGAGTTGCAAAGCAAGATTCAGTAGATCTGGGTCAGAGCCTGACATCCTTGTATTCTAACAGTTCCCGCCTGTAATATCAGGACTCTGGGTCCTCTAATCACTTTAAGCAGCCAGGTGCTGTGGAACCGAGTGGTTCAGTACCACGGACAGCAGAACAGGTAGGCGCAATCACAAGCCTTCTCTGCTTTCTGTGAGTAAACTATTAAAACACACGGTCAGAATATGTTTTTTAAAAATTATTTTAAACAGGGTAAAACCAAGGCAAATAAAACAGAATAAAACCAATCAAAATAAACCTGTTTAAGTGATACAGGACTTCAAAACTTTATGAAATCAACAATAGTAACTATAATGCCTTTTGTTTTCTTCAAAAGAGCTACAGATGCCTCCGGATGTAGCAAAAATCAAACAGAACAGAATAGCATAGAAACAATTAAAAAAAAACAATGAATGCAATAAAGGACTTCAAAACCATCCAATGGTAAATCCAAAATGGCTATCATAATCTGTCTTGTTATCTTTTAAATAGCTGCACATGCCCTCAGATTTAACATAATCAAACAAAACAAAAGAGAATAAAACCCAACCCGACAAAGCAATGAAAATGATATGATTTCCAGGCAGGGATCCCTTCCTGGTGAGGCCTTGTTCTCCCACTACGCAATCCACAAATGGTGCTGACTCAGGGAGAGAGGCTCGGGTCTGGCTGTTCCCACTCCGGTAGCGGCCATGCATGGCGCTGGTTTCCAGGTGGCGAGTGGGCTGCTGATGATCAAAATATTTTGAAAAAGTACTTCTTGAATTGCTACCAGCCAGGAGGTGATCAGTTATGGTTGGGAACAAGAATGCACTCCAAAGCCCTCAGTGGCTCACAGGCAGGGATTTTGGAAGGCGGTTGAATCATGGAGGGCATACAGTTGACTTGCTGTCAGAAGATGAGACCTTTTAGGAAGAGTTGGGACACCAAGCGTGTGACCTGGGCTGGTTCCTCTCCCTCCTCTGCTCCTCTCTTCTGTCCCAGTTTCCTGACTTGAGCAGCCTTCTTTCACGCATCCTCTTCCACAATACCAGTTCTGTGTTTAAGACAGTAGATCGTGGACTGAGACTTCTGAAACTAGAAGTCAAAATAAACTTTCTCCCCTTTAGTGCAGGTATATGTTGGGTATTTTGTCCTGGAGATCAGAAAAGTGACAAAGATGTGATCCTTCCATTCACACAAGTACAAATCTGTCTAGAGGAAAGAACTGGGGCTTAAGAAGAGAAAACCTGTGCTGCTTCTAGCATTTTTAAATGACATGCTGCCATGGCCTCAGGCACAAGGAATCTAATTGGGTTTTTAACTTAATAAAGAAGTTAATACTGAATTTATAAAATATTTAAGTAGCAGTTTTGGGCTCAATATTATAAAACATCTATTTCAGAGCAATTAGTACCCTCACTCAAACATTTGATGAACAGAAATTAGCAGTACCTTTTTGCTGCTAAATCTTCTCAATTATCAGTCAATTGTACATAAAGAAAAATGACAAAATGTTCATCAAAAATCACAGTGAAGTAAAAATGACTTTAAATTTAAAAAATCATTTTCATTAGCTCTGGCTTTCTCTTGCATTTCTTTCACCTCTCTTTATTTTCAGCGTGAAATCAGCAAGATCACTTTCTTGTTCTCTACCTTCTTTGCTCCCTATCTTGAAGCAACAGCCATAGCTATCAACATGGAACCTGGGGGTCTTTAAGACTTTAAATCAATTTACTTCACAGCTGGAGGAAGATAATTCAGACAAAGCTCTCACAAACAATTCCATTTGTTTTCCATCGAAGACATTTTTATTTTCTGATAGAGAGCTAGTCTGGGGATATGATGGGTTACATTCTGGCTAAAAAGAGGGTGTAATTTCACAAAAACATCTTCAAGGCCTTCTATTTGCCTTGATGCCCAATCTACTGAAGAATACACATTTTCATTCCAGTGTATATTTGCATAATGAAAAGACCACTGCCACTTAGTAGGCTTACATTTATAGTGTGCCAAGAGTGACAATATTGGTTTTTATAACTGGCAATTTTTCTCAAGTTAATCCTTTGTTGAGTCACTGACATCCAAATTCAGAATAAAGAGATCTCTACCAGTGGTCATAAGACTATGCTTATTTCTTCAAAGTTTTTTATGTTGAAAGGGTGGACTGAGGAATAACATTGAAACAAGTGTGGTGTGCATACATATGTGCAGGTATGTTAGGTGTGTGTGCTTCCAAGTACAGGATATATATAACTAGTAAGAAGACTATATATAATTCAATGAGTTTCATAACATTTGGAATAGGTGCTTCATTTCTTTACCTAAGGAATAAAAGAAATCAAGTTCAAAGTTCTTTGATTATTAGGGGCTTACATTATAGGGAGACTTACTCCCTCCACTATGGGCTTTTCTGAGATTATTCTAATGGAAATCTACACATCTCAGAAGGACACACCCCCCCAAAATTATGTGTGAAGTGCATTACAGTGCTGCATTTGACGGTGAGAGGTCAGAAACAGTTGATTCCCAGCCATTATTTCCAAAGCAGATATGGAGCTAAATTCAAAATCCATTACTGGCACAGCATCCTCACTGGGTTCTTCTCAGATGGAAAAACATTGGCAATTAATGAAGATTAAATAATTTACCTGAGCTCGCCTTTAGCACTCAAGCCTAGAGAAGGATTTATAACTAATGTCATGGGAGTTTCTGGACTACTGAACTGCAGATTCGCCCCTTTTTATAATTTTTTTCACTGATCTCATCTAGTGCATCTTCCTCTTTTTTTTTTGTTTGAAAAACTGAAATTTTAGTTGAGAAGTGAAAAATCACTGTCAATGGCCATAGGAATGTGCTTGTTTCTTCTTCCATTCCTTTTTGAGGCCGGTTCAACCACTCTACGCCTAAAATGTCCAGATGACTATTTTAAACGGTTCGCTGCCTGTTTTATATAGGGTGTCATGTTAAATAATCTCTCTGCACACTATGAGCCTATTATTCCTTCCCAAGGAAGCTAGTAAGGGCTGCAGGATGTGTCCTGTCTCAGGAGCTTCATACAGAAGTGTGGCTTCGGGGTATTCTTCATAAAAGGTAATGGCAGCAACCAAAAGGAGAGCCCCGTGGACTCCTGCTCCTTTGATGGGATTCCGTGACAAATACAGAAGAAATCCGAAGAGATCCGAGCAGCTGTGAGTTAAAAGACGACCAGGGGAAGGTGCAGGGTGGATAAAATTAAAACCGTAGATGATCCACAGGGGTGACATTTCTCCACCTGGTTTCAACTTCTTCAGCTTTCTCTCCTTTTTCCTTTTTATTTTTCTACGGTCTCGCCTCACTGCCAGGTGTGATTTTCTGGGTTTTGTTTCGATGTGGAATTTTTTTCATGGAACCCCCCCACACACACATATACAACAAGCCCAATACATTTTTTATCTCCAGAAATAGACTTTTCTTGAAAACTAGTCAGATGCCCCTAGCGGGACCACACACATATACTGTACCCAAACACCGTATTTGTCTTCTTGTCAATCACTAGACAACACCCAAGGGATACACCAGTTTATTTCCCACACCAGCGTACAGGGGTCCCGGCCTGCGCTGTCGGGGGACTATATCCAGTATCCAGAGTTTTATATAAAACTTTACGTACTGCATCGACCTTCTGCCTGCAGAGCTGGAGGTAACTACAGTGTTATCTCACAGTGTAAGAACACGGTAGTTAGTACTCACTGGTCTTTGGAGGCAAAGATAGCTAGCTAGCTAGATAGATAAGACAAAGAAAAAGAAAAAGAAAAAGAAAAAGAAAAAGAAAAAGAAAAAAGAAAAAGAAAAAGAAAAAAGAAAAAGAGTAACAGGAGCCTCTCTGTTGGGTTGACGTTTGCAGTTAAACTCGGCTTGGCTCCTCTGAGCTCCCCCGGTACGACTCGCTCCAGGCCCCGCCCAGGACTTCGCCCCCGCGCCTCCCGGGACCCGGAGCCGCTGCTCTGCTGCGCGCCGAGCGCTGTGGACCCCGCAGTGTCACCCCGTCCGCTGGGGGCCGTCTGCTTCTGCCGCGCAGCACCGGCGCAGCCGCCAGGGGGACCCGGACCCGCCAGGCGCCGCCTGATAAGGAAGCGGCCGAGGGGCGTGGAGCCGAGGGTCCTGCGGCGCCTGCTCAGAGCGAGCTGGGCTCGGCCGGGGCTCCGCGCGGCTGCGGGGTCCGAGCGCGCAGGTCTCCGGCTGTGGCTCCGGGTCTCGCGACCGGCGGTGGGTGTGTCCGTCCCGCGCACCAGCCTCGGCCCGGAGAGCAGCGCCTGAGCGCGGTACCTCGTTCGCCGAGCCGGGTTTGGTCCGCGGGCTTCGGGTCTCCAAAGTGCAACTGCGCTCCTGGGCGCGCGGCGGCGGGGTCGGGGTCTCGGCGCGGGAAGCGCGGTCACCGCCGTCCCGGGTCCCCGCCGCGGGGCGACGCCGAGGGAGCCGCCCTCGCCTCCGCGCGCCCGTGCGCAGTTTAGGGCGAGGGTGTCGGGAGGGGATCCGCGGGGAGCGGAGCAGAAAACTTTCCCTCGCGGGCCGGGTCGCTTTTGTCTCCCGGCGGCGGGGCCACGCCTGAACCGCGCCCCACCGCGCTGGCCGCGCGCTCGCCCCGCGCCCCCCGCAGCCCCCTTCGCCCGCCGAGATGGAGAGCGAGGGCGCCACCGCCCGCCGTCGTCGAGGTCCCCGCTGACGCCCCGGCCCCGCTGCGCGGTCCCAGAGGCGCCTGACGTCCGGACCGCCCGGGAGCAGAGCCGCCGAGCCCAGGCCCGCGCCGCGCAGGTGAGGGGGGCGCGCGGGGCGGGGCCCGGGGACCTCGCGGGTCACGGGGCGTCCCCGGCTCGTTGCGCCTTCGTCGGCCCCCGGAGTTAGGCGAGCGGGCTCCGGAAGTTTGGGGACACCGCCGAGCCCGCCGCGGGTTCCGGACCCCTGGGGGGCAGCCCCAGCTCCGCAGCGCCCGCGGTCTCCCCGCGCCACGCCGCCTTTGTCTCGCGCAGCGCAGGTGGGCGCCGCGGGCCGGGCTGCCGAACGCGGAGGGCAGCGGTTGTTCCGCACGCGCGTGTCCCCGCGTGGGCGCTGCCTGAGAGGAAGGGCGCAGGGCTCGCACGATCCACTTCGTGAAGCATTCTTCTGCGGTACCGAATTGTGCGAGCCCACACTTCCTGCTGTGTAGGTGCAGGCTTTCTGTGAGTGTTTACTGTGCTCAGATTTAGAGAAGTTGTGTGTGTGTGTGCGCGCGTGTGTGTAATAAAAACAGTTCATTGTTCAGTATCAGTATCTCTGATAAGGTCAGCGGGAAAGGCAGATGCCCCCCTCCAATTCCGTGTGTGTGTGTGTGTGTGTGTGTGTGTGTGTGTGTGTGTATTAATTATATGGAGAAATTGGAATTAGCCCCTGTAAACCTTAATCTGGTGTGTTATAAAGCTAAACATGCTGTGCTCACCTTGTCTTTCCCTCTGAAGCCCTTCAGAAGTATCTGTGAACAACAGCCTAGTGAGTAGTTCACAAATCAACAAATACTCTTTATTTTTAGTACGAGTATTGAGCTCTTTTGGTTTTGCTGTCCAACAGAGTTCAGAGGTACGCTTTCTGCAGCGCTTCGTGCGTAAATACTACCAATCCCTTATGAAAGCGAGTTCCTTTAATGATTTGTCATTTTTTCGGTTACACAGAACCACATAAAATGACCTTCAGTGAATTATTTGGCTACTAATACTAGACCGCATTACCATTTGGAGAAAAGTCGGCCAAGTCTTGGAGCTCTATTTTCCTACTGGTGTTTATCCATACCAAGGCTTCTGATTGTTTTCACGCTTTTCAAACAGCTCAAGTGAAGTTTATTTCTAAACAGAAAATAAGGCTTCAAATAAGTGGATTCTATAATTGAATGTTTTAGCAATTTAACGTTTTGAGATTTTACTAGGAAAAATGCATGCAGTATTGAGCTCTTAAGAACACTTTTTCCCTGATAAAGTCTTACTAGAGAGCTCATAATTATGAGATTAATTTAGCTATAATTTGGAACCCTGGTTATAATTATCTTTGTATCTATCCTGGGAAAGCCATTGGTAAAGGGAGAGTTGTTCATAGAAAATCTGTAATTTCTAGGCATTTTGGGAAGCAGTGCTTTACCTGTTGCTTTTGGGTCAGGTCTAATTAAATAAAGTGTCTGAATTCATCTACAGTCTGAAAGATTGGATCAGAAATGGCCATTTTCGAGTGGGATGGCAGCATTTGTTATAACTCAGAGAATATTTTGGTGGTGCCTTTGAATGCTCCAATGGTTAGATTGCTATATTTGGACTTGTGTAGTTTTGGAATTTTGACAGTAGCTTATTGGACAGAGCAAAATAACTACTGACATACAGGGGAGTGGATCGGAATTAATTGGTTAAACTCTTTCATTCCCACGGGGACTGTTAGCATAAAAGAAAAGAAATCAAATACAAAGTTTACAGAAATAGGTAAAGCTAAAGACAGAAGCAGATGTCACCTTTTACATTCTGAATCCAAATTAGAAGATAAAAAAATAGTGAGTCTCCTAGTAAGTTCTGACTCCTCACAGTGCTTATTAAACAGGATGTAGAACTCCAAAGAGGAGGCAGTTTTCAGCTACGTTTCATATAAATAAGAGACAGTACAGGGAGTCTTGTCAAGCAAACTAAATTTGGAAAAAGGATTTGTGTAGGGACAAACAAACCTGCAGTGAGACAGATCCTTCATTTTATTACAGAATATTTGCAGTTTTGTCACACATATACCCACTTCCTCCTGGAATTAAGGTGAATGTTTTCTGCTAACATCTGGTACGTGGTCACCCCTCAAAGGACATTGCTTGGTGAGCACTTGCTGGGCTGTCTTGCACGAGGCGGGCTGTGGGGCCGGGTCTGGTAAATGTGCCACAGTGCACCTTGTGCGTCTAGCGTCTCCAAATTTCAGAAACCTGATGCAGGCTGGGCAGTAGTATGGAGGGTTGTGAAGGCACTGGAAGGGGAGCTTGTCACCTTGACTTGATCACTGCGTGTGTGGCCCTGGACAAGTTCCTTGAATGTTGTGGTCCTTGGTGCCCTCTGTGGAACAAAGTCTTCAGATTGGTGACATTTGGATTCTCTTAAAGTGCTGTGTTAGTGACTGCTGGAGGAATCAAGGACAGGAGGAAATCAGAGTGTGAGCATCTGTGTGGGGTTGCGGTTTTCAGGGTTAGGGTTGGAGGGAGGCGGGCTGGACGATGTGTCCGATGTAGGAAAAGGGTCATGCCAGGAAATGAAGGCGATCTGGCCCTGGGTGACTGGCCCGTCATTGATTATTTGAGTTGAGAATACATAATAAAACAAGAGATGCCAACTTTTACTTGGTACTTGATGGTTTTCCACGAAGTTACACAAATAATGGCAATTGATTTTCAGAACAACTCTCAGAGGTAATTAGAGCAGACAGCCGGTGAAGCAAAGCCAAGACCAGTACAGTGCATTTGCACCCCTACACTCCACTGCCCTTTTGCAGAATTTATAGAGATAGGAGAGCTACAGTATGCTTTGGAAACCCTAAGTAAACAGATGAAAGAGACTGTGCTGGTGTCAGAGTTTGGAGGAGGTTGAACGCCAGAGTAAAACTTCGCATTTGGAAAGACAAGAATCTTCCATGATGAGATCGAGACCTCCTGAACACCCTGGATTTGGATTATCGATGTTCACCTTTGATTGCTCTTGTCCCGTGCTACCTAACTTCTGCTACCTCCCCAGCAGAATTCTGGGGAGTTGATGATCGCACAGTCCTTTAGGCCTCTTCCAAGAACTTTGAGTGCATCTAGAAAAAGGAAGTAATCTATGTTTCCTATACAGGTGAGGAATTTTGAGTGATCATACTCTTAATTAGTGGGATGGATTCTAGGACCAGGTTGTACTTTGGAAGCTTTGTCACCAGAGGTGAAATTACACAGAAGGCATAGGAATGTAGCAAGGTGAGAAGCTGTGGATTTATGCAGTAATTCCACTTGTAGTCTCTTCCTCGGACTGTCCTGGACATTAATTGCACCAAGGTGGTCAGATGCCCCCTAGCATCACTGTACCCTGTGTTCTTGAGGAAGAGAGTTATCAGGATTCATTTGATAATCAGCATAAAGAACCTAAATATAATTAGGTTAAACAAAAAAGAATTCATTGGCCGATGCCAATGAAAAATTTAAAGATGTTCTTGATTCTGTCACAACTAGAATCAGAGACTCATGTGGCTTTTCAGGGTTCTCTCGTCCTTTCTCAATTCTACTTTTCTCATGATCAGCTTTACTCTAAGGTCCTCTTGGTATGTGCAGGGGTGAACCACTGTTCATAATTCTAAGCGTAGGCTCTTGAGATAGAATCCATAAGAAAGAGAGATCTCCTTGCTTCCCGATCCCATTGATGAAAATACCATCAAGGAGTTCCTACTGGTCCTTCTTGCTGGTCATTGAATCGGTCTTTCTGTCCAGCAGAGAATGCTTCCAATAGTCTCAGGCTACGCTTGCATCTAACCCTGTATGCATGGGGTCCTAGTAGTGGCTGTGTGAGGAAAATGGACCTGGTTCTGTCAAGATCATGTAGAGTTACGGTTCTCCAAGCAAATGACACTGTCAAGTAAACAGTACGGGTGCTTAGGATACAAGTGCTCTGTCCAGCATAACGATGTGCAGTTTACACTTAGAGGCAGGTCAGGTGCTCAGAGGCAACCAAATCCCGGAAGTGGGCCTTTTGTTCCAACCAAGACGAAACTCAGTGATGAAATAATGCCTTCTGCTCTGGACTTTGTCAGAAGGAGTGTGGTTTCCACCATATTACTGACTGAGGAATTGATGCTTTCTCCATATCTGTGTGCTTTTAGTAAATAGCTGTGTGCTTTATTTCCAGCCCAGTGATTTTTGCTTTTGGAAGCCTTGCCCAACGTGGCAGTCATGACATTGAAGACACTTACTTGGGGCTTTGTAGGACCAGTGAAATTTTGAACAGGGAAGTGAAGTAAGGACCACAAAACTGCTGTTTATTCAAATTCATTGGATTTGTTGGAGATGGAAGAGGGGCGCTCCAGGCACAGATTTGGGGCATCACTTAGGAGGCATAAAATGATTGGTCCCGGATTAGAATGTTGGCCAGAGAAACTGTGAGCCTCATTGTGAAACACTGGCGAGGCGGGATGTCAGGATGGAGACACACCTGTGTTCAGTGCAGGATTTATAGAATGAAAAGGATCAGAAGGGACCAGCACAGGGAGAGAGGCTGGGCCAGTAGGAGAAATAGCCGTGTGTGGGGTGGTAGGGACACATGTAGAACTGATTCTATTGGAGACCTACCTGGGAAGGCAGGTCCCCAGTTGTGTGTGTTAAATTTGTTATATTATTTAAACTTTATAAGAGCCCTGTAAGGGGAGATGATCACTTACTTAAGGCTTTGCAGTCATTAAGCGATAAAACTGCATTTAAAATGAGCAGTTTGACACAGCTTGTTTTTAACTACTGTGCATTAACGCTCAAGTCCAAGGTCAGAATCCAGCACAGCAGACCTGACTGGATGGGCCCAGCAGGCCTTCACATACACCACCAGAGTGCTGGACGTCCAGGGCAGACAGCATGTGCAGAGCAGAGGTTAGCAGGGCCAGGGTGCCGTGTGTCCCTGCTCATAGAGCAGCTGGACAAGAGTGCCTAGCAAGGAACAGCACGTGCTTAGATTCTGGGCTTGGGGCTTGGGTGACAGTGGGGAGAACAAAGGGGACTGGGGCAGTATCAGGAAGCTGAACAGGTGGGCAGATCAATAGAACAAATGGGGTTGGATTGTTGATCAGAGAACTGGAACTCTACCATCTGCCCTGGCTTTTAACTACTCTTCCTGGCGTAAGTCAATAAAAATAGGGAACAGGCGGCTCCTCAGGGGGAGAGAGATTCTTAGCTGTCAGCACTGTGAGGGAAAGAAGAGCTTACATCTGTAGAGCATCTGCTGGATACCTTTGATACACAATCTCACAAAACCTTCATTGGGTACATATCACCCCCACCACCTCACTTTCTGAGCGGGAAATGGAGATTTGGAGAGGTTAAGTTTGCATGCCCCAGCTCCTGGAGATGGCAGGGAATGCGACATCTGTCCAGATTCACAGTCTATTCTGGATCTTTCAGGAGTCCTTCTGGTCCTAACAGGATAGGTCAGTTTCAAGTCTGAGAGGGATCGAGTTTGGGAAGTCAGAGAGGCATGTGGTGGGAAAGGAACACAGTAAGCTCACTTTTGAGACATCCAGGTGTGAAATCAAAGCGGACTGTTTGAAGAGAGTTGTCCAGCAGGATTGTGTTCGGCTTTGGCTGAGCACTTAATAGTCTGAAAGGTTTCCCTGCTCGGTTCAGGGTCTCTGTCATTATGCAGGATAGACACGTCAGCAAGTCTGATGTTTGCGAAGCTTAATTTTAGTCACCGACTTCCGTTAAAGAAAAGGGATGTCTGCCAACAGCCGTGGCCTGAAGTTACCTTTTTACATATAGATACCTTACCGTATGAAATAAGAAAAATACGAGGTCCAGAGAGGGAAGGAAGGGAGAAAGCAAAGGAGAGAGAAAACTAGCACATGTAGAATGTAGTAAATATGTGGTACACACTCTAGTTATAAAAATCTACAGTTCAGAATGTGTTTGCAAAGGATTTACTAATGGGATATGAATGACATCGTACCATTCCTCAACAAATGAAGGACAGTTGGGATCTACAAGGTGCAGAACTAGTTGTACGTGCAAAAGACTGTGTGTGTGTGTGTGTGTGAGAGAGAGAGAGAAGAAAAAGGATATTGAGAAGGTAAATGAAAATAGACATAGTTGTGAGACTCTTATAGCCTGTTTGGGGAAGTAAACAACCATGCATAAAACTTTTAAAACAACACGGTAGGATACTATGATTTTAGAGTTGGGAGACGCTTTAGAGTGCCGTCAAGAGCACAGTGCCAGCTAGTGTTGTGAAAGTCAAACTTAACAGCACCAGCTGGACATAAATGTTACGGCGCTGAAAGGAATGGGGCCATCTAAAAATGCCCAAAGCCAACCAGGAGAGGCTTCTGGGAGGAGGTGAGTTCTGATGGGTATGCATGGGCAGAGAGGAGAGAGGAAGGGAGTCCAGGAAGGTCAAAGAACCTGTGGGCACTCACCTGCCGAGGACACCAGGCACCAGTGGTTGAATACATTGTTTGTGGTGAGAGAGGATGTACACCATAGAGAGATAAGGGCATCTCAGTAAGAAAGACATTCCTGGTAGAATTTAGGCTTGTATTGGATGGTTCGGGAGACAGCTTTCTCTGGATTAAAACAAGTGTAATCCTGTGACTCTGTATCTTAGTAAAGCATATTAGAAGGAGGCAAGACTTGAAGAGGCTAGTGCCTCTTGATAGAAAGGCAGTTGTCACTCATGTAGCCAGTTGTGGAAATGTTTGACCCATCTAGGGGTCAAGTGATGTTCATGTTTTTGTTCCCATTGGATTATGAGATTTTGGAGACAGGGGATCAAAATACATAATGTAACAAAGCAGCCAGATATAAACAGATGATTGTAATACAGTGAAGGAAAGCTGGTAGAGATATGAAAAGGATATTGGAGATTAATGCAACAAAAATAACGCAAGCTGTTTTGCAAATAGTGAGCTGATCAGGGAGGTGCTGAAAAGCAAATATCTTCCTTTCAGATATCAGCATCTTTCTTGTGCAATGCGGGGTGAATCCAGAGACTATCAATATTTTCTCAAAGCTGATGTTGGCATAGGCAAGAGACAGACTTTGATTCACTTAGGAACATAAGTCAGATAGGTTTAGTGAACATATGCATATAGATATTTGTGCTATACTATTTATTAGAGTTTCTAAAGTGATATTATTATTTCTAACACAAAGTATTACCTGCTTTCATTAAAAATTTTAGAGAATTTATTAAGTATTAAAAATTCAGGGAGAAAATATATCTATAATCTTACAACCCAAAGTCACCTATAACATTTTGGCATTTTCTTCTTTCTTATTTTTAAAGAATGTTTTTCAATAATTAAGATAACCTGTTTGCTTACTCTATATATTTTCCAACCTCTAGACAACTTTATTAATATCTGTATAATATTGGATTATATGAGTATATCATAATTTATGAGCTGTTTCCTTAAAATTAAACCTTTCGGCTGTTTGCAGATGTTTATGTTTTAAATAGCACTTTGAGAAAATTTTCGTTCAGATTTCAGATCAGTGCTTTTTTTTAAAAGACAAAGGTTACACATGTGTGTGCACTCCACCTTCCCTATTTCTATCAGACTATTGCTTTAAGAAAGATCTAGAGAAAAGTAGTTCCTGGGTCAGAGATCATGATGGTTCTAAGACTCCATATTTAATGTTACGAGAGAAGGTGATTGACAGTTTATGCAAATGCCCCTCACCATGCTCTTGCCAACTTGGTTTTCGGCTTCATTTTTGTTTTTAAATAAGAACAGCTACCATTTCAGACAAATACTACTTTTTAAAAATATTTTTTATTTTAAAGAGAATAAAAAAAACCCAAACAAAATAAAGCAAATCAGAACAGAATAATGCAACCCATACAGGACTTAAAAACAAGACAACAGGAAATTAACAATGGCTACCATAATGTCTCTCAGTTTCTTCAAAATAGCGGTCCCTGCCATCACACACAATAAAATCAAACAAAAGAAAACAGAATAAAACTGAATACTACTTTATGCTAGCTGCCCATTGCGTTCTTTCATTTCCCAGAACTCTCTTGTAGTATGTAGACTGGTAAAATATTGTGGTAAACCCTTCACTTCACATTAAAAGCTTACAGATGTTTCCCAGTCAAGCCCAGTAGAGACAGAACGAGCAGGTGAGTGACTTCTTGAGAGCCAGCGGCCTTCCTCTCTGGTGGGGGACCCTTCAGACCCTGGTGTGGAAGAGCCTGGGAGAAGTGGGACGAGAGCCCCAGTTGTGAAGCCCGTCCTCCGACCACCCACGCCTGCAGCCTTGGGGACGGTCCTGGCGTCACCTGTGGCCAGTGGGGCCTGTGGCCCTGGTCTGCACGTGTTCTGGTCCTGGCAGAATCCCAGTTGGTGACCAGGAAGTAAGGTATCAAAACACTTGATTGATTGTCCTCTGGACAACCTCTCCTCTGTGAGTCATTAATTTTCCAAAAACAAACCAAAAAAAGAGCCACAATTTCCTGTTTTTACTCTTTTCCGAGGAAAAGTGAACTGTGTCATGGTATCCCATTTTCATAGTGGTAAATTTAGACTTATTCCTCAAGAAGGAGGAATGTGGATCATATTTAGATCTCTGTAGGTTTTTGTTATCTCAAAACACTGCCTGAGACTACAAGGGAACTATTAGTGCTGCAGACTTAGTGCAGAAATCACTTCTAAGGCATTGTGACTGTCGGTTTCAACTTTTCAAAAATACTACTGTGTTTTCTGTAACAGTAACACACATCTAAAGTAAGAATTATTTTAGTTTTCTTGTATCAGTTGAGGAAAAGCAATATAACTTTTATGGATCTTAGTTGGTAATTTTGGAAAAAACTATTCACATCATTTGCTTAACAAATAATTCTTTAGGGGGATCCAGTCAATAGATACTGTTAAACTATACTGGTGACCCATTTTGCGAAATGTGAAATGTCTTACTCGGCAATAACGTAGAGAACTGTGAAGGAAACCATGTCCTATATATTTATTATTTTTTTACTGATAGATATGTGAAAGTTCTGATGAGGTGCATAAAATAGTAAACCAATGGAGCTTGGTAAGCTCATTAATTAGTAAGTGATGCGACATATATTGTGTGCTCATAACTGGGGCTCCAGTAGAAATCAAAACAAAGATTGTGGTGGAATTTGCATCCTGGATGGAGATGACAAACTGTAAACACAGAAAGACACAAAGCAGCTTGAGGGTAAGAAGGTGCTTAAGGTGGGGGAAAGCCAGGGTATCTGATGTCCTTGAGTGAAGGTTAGGGAAGCCCTTGGGGCTTCAGGCTGAGGTCTGTAAGACAGGGAGGAGCCAGCCTTCTCTGCACTTGAGAAGGAGGGGAGGGCAGAGACTTTGCCCTGGGGTGCTGCTAGAAGGCTGTGCTTTTGGAACAAGATGTTTGAGACCATGTTTTAAAAGTGGAGGTGAGGCTCAGATCACTGCCTCGCTGTGATGGTGGATACTGGGGAGAGGAGCAGAGATTCGTTTGTGGTTCTGTTCAAGATGCACCACGCGTCACTCTTTGACCAAAGACATCTTATATACAGGATGCCCACCTTCGAAGGAGTTGCAGTGTAAACAAAAGTATTAATATAAGTATGTGTAAACACAAACACATGGCTAACCACATGTAATACACGTGTGAATAAATGTAAATAAGAATAGATCTCAGTAGACTGCGCGTGGCTTTGTAAGTCTACCACAGATGTTTTTGTTATTTGAAGCTTATATATTTTTATGCAGTGTCTAGTGTGTGACTTGTATGTGCTTGGTAGATGTTTGTTGAATTAATTATATCAAATATTCTCTATGTTGAGAGAAAGCTTACCCTTAGAAAATCACATTTAAGCACAGTATTTTTAGAATAAGACCAAATAATTTCTTTGAAAGAAATTTAGATATACTAACTGCACTCTTAAGAATTAATCATAATGGAAATAGTATTTAACATGTTAAATATTGAAAGTAAAAGTAAAGTAACAAGGGTATAATCATTTTTTATTTGTATGTCTTCCTCCTAGTATAAGTAGAAATTTCTGCAAAGTCCATGTTTTAGATACACATTTTGTGAGCATCACCTGGTCTTCACATACCTTGGATGACAGGTAGAAATGTCTTGTTTTGTGTGTTGCCCAATCCTGCAACTGTAATTCAAAACTTTGCTGCCAGAATGTGCATAATTGAGTGTAAAATGATAATAACATAGACTTAGTGGCGCTTGTTAATGAATACCTAGCTCAGAGTTTTTTGGGAGCTCAATTTCAAAGTATACTTACGGAGTCTGATGTTTGTTAAGAACATCCCAAATTCCTGCCGCTGTGTTTGGTGCTAGGAGGCTTCCCTGAAGGAATGCAAAGGTTAGAGAATCGTCAGGTAAGACTCGAAGTGCTCACTCTAAAAGTCAGAGCTTGGAAATAAGATGGCGCAGGAGACTGCCCAAGTGTAAGTTTGGAGAGTATATAGGGGTGTAGTTAGTGAAATTGTGAATGCCTTAAATGTGGAATTTAGTTAAATGATTTTAAAAGACGGATTACAAAAGGAAAACAGATGAACAAGATAGCACATGCCATCTGTCTCCAGGTAACAGAGAGCCACCTGCGTCCTGACTGTCATTTCCACAGAGGCTGCCCGAGGGAGTCGCCGTTCTCCTGGCCCAGCTGCCGAGGCTTGTCTGCTCACTTGGCAGGAGACCCAGTGGCTGACCTGCTTGGCGGGCCCTGGGGACTCATCCCTACCTGCAGGCCCTGGGCCCAGGCCTCCCTGCTTCAGCTTACCACATGCGAGGCTGCACCTCGCCCCTGCTGCCCTGACACAGTGACCTTTAAGCTCACCTTCCAAGTCTTTCTGGGCTCCACCCTGCCCTGACTTTCATATCCTCCTGCATATTGGCTTGGAAGAGTCTCAGGGCTCCTCCCGTCTTGATTTCTGCTAGAAGATCCCTCATTTTTTCCTTCACTTATTCATGCAGTAGGTTTTTTCAGAGCAATTGCTATGTATTCCTGTAGACACTGGAAATGTTACAGGGACTATAACAAAAATTCTGTCTTTATACCCTTTCATTCCAGTTTGAGGATACAGATAGTACACATACTAGTTGTTGTGACAGTAAAAAGAAAAATAAAGAAGCAACTAAGGACAGAAGGCAGTTGGGATGAGGATAGCACAGTGTCTTCCAGGATGATGTCTGACAAGGAAAAGCAACTTAAACGAACCAGGAGAAGAAAGCATTGCACTGACTTGGAACGAGTGTGCTGAGCAGGAGGAAGTGCAGAGGCTGGGAGGAGACAGTGTATGAGGTGGGAACTGGCTCAGCATACAGGGGCCTCTGGAGGCTACAGTGGTGGAGCAAGGGTGCTATGGACCTTGAGAATGAGAAGCACCCACCAGAATCCTGACTTCCGGGGCTTTCCCCGGCTCCGTCTTCACAGCCCTCTGAGATTTCAGAAGGAAACATGCTTTGGAGAAGCCCGGAGTCAGCATCCAGCAGCTCTGAGCCCTGCCTGGTGAACCTGAACTCTAAGCCAAGATTCTTGATCCCATGATGTCAAATGAAAGTGATGCTGATTTGGAGAATGACGAGGCCAAACGGGAGGTGTTGTAATCTGGCTGAGGACAGTTTTGTTGTGGGTTCAGAGTACTGTGTATTAAAGCAATCAGTGTGAGAACTGCAAAGAGAATTTTTCAGACAAAAGTGAAAAAATCTGAGGTCTGGAGAGGCAGCTCACTTAGGTGCAGATACAGGATTTAAATCAACACTTTTCTTTCCCTGCTCATGACCTTTGAGTCACGTAGGTGACAGGTGTGTTAAAGTAAAGCTGTAACATTTGGACTGACATCAGCTACTGTATAGGAACCAAGGCCGTCAGGACTGAGGACTTGGAGAATGCCTAGAAAGCCTCTTTGAACCAACGTTCATTTGGTCACCAGATACTCACGGAGCCCTGCTGTGTTTCTTGTGTGTGATGCTAGAGAACAGATGTGAACAGGGTGGACAGAGCTTTTAAACTCAGGATAGAGGCAGAGAAACAGTTACACCATCGATAACCATGTGATTGTACGTGTGACCAGTACCACAAACATGGTTGAAGAATGCCTTCCCAGGAAACACCTTCTAAGTTGAAACTAGAGGCCAGAGGAATTAATATGAAGAGGGAAAGAGCCAGAGGAAAAAATATCTATAGAGAACCATTGAAGGAAGGAATTTGGTACTTCTGAGAAATGGAAAGAAAGCCCTTTTACTGGGTCAAAAGGATCTGAGCAGAGGGGATAGCAGGAGAGCAGTACCATCATTCAGTAGCTTGACAGCAGTGGTGAGTGATAGAAGTCGGGCCAGGTCTAGTGGTTTTGTGGTGAGGGAGTTGGCAGAGCAAGGAAGCATGAAGGAAGAGACAAGAGGGCCTTCAACTGTGCAGTGTAGTGCTGTTGGGGAGAAGTGGACAAAGGTAAGATAGCTTTGCAGGGGAGCACCAGCAGCATTGGTAACTGATAGTGTGTGGGGAATGGTGGTCTAGGAGACTCCACGATGTGGCCCGAGCGAGGGCTTGGGTGGTGGCAGGATTGTGCAGATGAGGAAGACTCTTCCTGGGTGCAATTCATGAGTTCAGTTTTGGACACACTGGAGCTGAGATGCCTTTGTGACACATCTAAGTAGACATTCGGACAGATGAGTCCAGAGCCTAGGTGAAATTTGGTATTGAGATATAAATTTGAGGCATTTGTTGTCAATATAGCTGTAGAGAGAATGTAGACTAAACAAAGATGGTGGCTCAGGAGCATGTTTTGGGGGTTTCTACATTTAGAGGAGGCTAAAGAAACACTAAGTAGCAGTTCTAGAGATCAGAGAAAAGCAAGGTGTGATGTTACTGGAAGGTGAGTGCTGTAAGCAATAAAGCTTTGTTTCTCCATGGTCCTTCCTGAGCCCATTTGAAGATTTGGTTTCTTTCTTCAATTTAATCCACCAGTGTAGCCTGGATATAGTATAACCTTCACAATTTTGAGTGAAATGGGATTAAGGATTACTGAAAATATTTTCTTGAAGTTCATGTCCTACCCCTTGATACTTTTAGGACAGAATAGACATACAAGTCATACCTTCACACTAAAAGAATGATACAATAGATGATCTGAAGATCAGTGTCATTATTATCTGATGATTAATCTATCAGTCCTACTTCTGCCTTTCAACTTAGTATATCTTTGTATTTTTTAAGGCATTTGCTATTTTATTACTAGTTCATATATTATTCTTGTGATAGTTTACAGGATAGTGTAAAGAAAGTACATAATTTAAAAGAGAAGGACTTGAACAGCTAGTGGAAGACTCTTGACAATTACCCTGGCTTTCACTATGAATGCATTCGGCTCATTAAGATTGAAAAGACACCTGTTGTTGGGGGGTGGGTTTAGCTTCTTCCCTCGGGAGCTTCCCTTCACCTATTCTGTGTATACCAGTGGTGGCCCCTGAGAGGACATCACACCCTTGTTCTGATTTTCCTGCAGGAAAAGACACAGTGGAGAATCACATGAAACTTCAAGGAGCAGAGTGGAGCTGTTTTCCTGCTCACAGAAGTCTTTTCTAATGATTCTTAGATGTGTGTGTCCATGGCCAAAGCTGGGTGAAGGACCTGGATTGGCCTTGGGGCACCATACTGCGGACTCCACTTGCCTTCCTCCAGGGACAGCACTCTGACAGTGTCAGCCATCTTTCTGTAGAAACTACAAAACACCGAGGGACAGTCCTAAGCAGTTTTTCCAGACAGACGCAGAAGCTTGGTATTATACCTGGAGAATGGGAGAAAACCTTGATTTTTTGTTTGTTTGTTCTTTTGAGACACAGAAATGAAAATTTAGTGTTGAGTGTCATTCTAAAACACAAGTAGAGGGACCAAAAGGATTAAGGTTATTTGGTTTTTGCCCTTTAGTCCCACAGTTTATAGCAGAGAATTTGGGGAACTGCTAACTGCAGCTTCACCTCCAGGGGCTGGCTGCCATCCCGCCGGGACCTTCTTTGAATGGGATCGCATCTCCGGTGGGACTCAGCTGTGATCTCTCACTTCCTCTCCCATTCACTCCGAAACCCACTGCCATCTGCTGCCTTCCTGAAGTGGCTCTCCTTCAAAGGCAGTTGTAAAAATACACAGTCAACTTTTGGTTTATCTGGGTTACTTATAATTTAAGTGAGATTTTTTTGTTTCAAAAAAAGAGTCCACTGGTAGGGATAATTTGAAAATCACGAGAATTTGAGTGTTACCCACTAAGAGCTGTGAGCTCTTGGCAAATTGTGTCACCTTGCTGAGCCCAGTTTAGTGTGGGACAATACAACCTCCTTAGAACGTTGCTGGGGGTGGGCAGCAAAGGTCATGTAAGTAAAGGATCTGGTGTGGCGAGTGGCAGGAAGTGGACACGATCCAGTGTTGGTTCCTGGTCTCCTGGCTTCCATCTCTCCATTCACTGCCGTATGGATGAGCTCCGTGCACGTCCTCTGTGTGCAGGACCTGTTAGTGCTGCCTAGGTGGGAAATCCTTCCCGCGGAAGAGGCCTTTCACTCTTCTAGGTCCACCTGGAATTCTAGCATCTTTTCTGTGGAGTCTTCTGCCTTTTGGGGACAAGTTAGTTGTACTTTCCTGGTCTTTCAAGGGATTTTGCTCATGCCGGCAGGTAACTGTGTATGTGTTGTCAGAGATTTGGTTGCCTTGGGTCTCTATCCCACATCCTAGGGTATAAGGAGAAAAAATGGACTTAATGTGTCCAGGGGACAGCAAAAAAGAGTTGAATGGAGAGTGCAGAAGGAATGATGTCCCTTTCATGATGCTACACTAGCAGCAAATCAGGCCCCCAAATCAGGCCTGCTCTGTTGATTCAGAGTTGAGTGCCTGCCCTTCGGGGACCTGTAGGTGGAATCTCACAGAAACTGACCCATCGTGTCTCTAGGAACTTCTCCTTTCATCCTCTGGAGAGGGAGCAAGGCAGCTGCACCAAGTAGGAGCACTGGTGCTGTTAAGTCAACCGTCTGTGACTGGACCCCTGGCGACTCTAGTCATCTCCCCTGAGGACTCCGTGGGCAGCTTACGGCCAGGTGTGTTGTGTTGTGTTTGTGACTCCTTGTGGCCTCGTAGTTTCCTTCAGGGTTATTGAATTTGTTGATTTACACTGACCTAGAATGGTGGCTCCAAGGGATTCCTTAGGTGTCTAAAGCATCTGGCAGGACAGAGTCACACAGCAGTCAAGGCCCTTAGCTAGTCCATAGGCAGAGCCAGCCAAGGCTGAGGCTCATTCTCCTCATGACTGCTGAGAAGTTAGCAGCACCGTCCTGGAGAGAACTCAACACTGGGGCAGCAAGTCGGGGTGCTGGTGTTCCCAAGCCAGCCCGCAAGGTGCCAGTGGATAAGCCAGTCCCACCCCTCGACCTTCCTCATCTTTGTGTCGTGAAGGATCTTTGAAGCTGTCCTAGTAAAACTGAAGATTAAACATCAGAGTGCCTGGTAGTAGCAAGTACTCTGGCTTGCTAATTTGGTAGTTAGCAAGTAAAGTGGCCACTTCCTGCCACTCGCCACATCAGATCCTTTACCTACATGACCTCGCCAGTATAATTCAGCTGTGTATCCAGGTATTGCTTGTTGGCTTCCTCTAAAACTTATGATCAGTAACTTAGAAGCTGTGTACTTAAAATCCAGTAAATGCTTCTGGTTTTCTTTTAATTTTTAGTATTTGGTAAATCACATTTGGTTCTCATGGAGGTAAAATATCAAGAAGTGGTGAATACTGTTTTCATTATGAATAGAAAGGTTATATCTCACTTTCTTTTTTTCTGAATGATCTGACAATTAAAGCATAAGCATAATTTAGTCAAATAATATGAGACAGGAAATCCCTTCATAAGTACTTTCTCAACATTACAAATTGGGTTTCACCAGCATTTCATAAGAAATAAATGTAACCTTCATGAATGGATTTTTTTTAGTTGATAAAAGCTTTCATCCTGATATGAAAACATTTTTAAAGCACACTTCTCTAAAGGCTGCATGATATTAGTAGCCTGTGCTTCTAATTAATGGCAATATTCTTGTTACAACTAGAAATCACCTTGATCGGAAAGGAAGAGCGTGTTCCCAGATGTATCACAAGATATTTTGATATTATATATCAAGCTTTGAGATGATGATTGGTAATGGGCAGCTAATTATCTTGTAATATTTTCTAGTGGAATTTTTTTCCTTTTTATTTTTTTTTAAAGCTTGAGAGTGTTCATTTCAGATTGTTTTTGCTTTTCTTCTACTGTTATCTTTGTTTATTACCTTGGTCGCCAGGTTTATCTCTATCACAGTGTTTCATCCAGTCAAAAGGCAGGAAGACCATTCCATTATTTTAAGTAGTCTTTTGGATATAAATAAGGGGAAAAAATAGAAAATAGGAAATCAGACTTTAGAAAGGTTTGCTTTGTCAAAATTGTGCTTCATGCCAATGCATTTAGGGTGTTTAGTTATGAAGCTCTCATAACATTGGTCTTCATGTCTCAGCCCAGTGCGCCACAGTAACCACCAAAATGGACATCAGACCCCAGAGCTGAAGGCCATCTGGATGGGCTTTTTATGATCTTGTCTATAATGTGAGTTCTATCAGAGTTCATTTAAATTCTGAACAGAACTTACTGTTGGGGATTTCTCACTCGATTTTTATTGTTGTTGTTGTTACCTTGAGTAAATAAAGTAGATGTCTTATTTTCCCAATTCAAAGTCCCTGGAAGTATGGACTTTTAACCTGAGGTAGAATAAAACATGCACTGTGAAAATCACTTGAGAGATGGTTTTGTAGAGCAAGTGACTTTAGCAAGATTGTTCTCTACTGTTCCTTTTTTCTTCACCAAAATCCCCAAAAGAAAAGGACTTTAATTAGAAGTCTCATTGTCTAGAGCAAAAATTAATTTGCTTTGCCCTTCTGTAATTTTAAACTTACATTGTGTTCTTCTTGAAATCAAAGGAGGTTTATAACCTTGTAACCTGTCATCTTCTATGCCATTTTTCTTTTTGAAAACCTGTAAGTCTGAGTGTTACCAACTCACAATGCTATGTAAACTTGCGCATTATTATAAATCAATGCCAGAATTCTTAGATGAGGTTTTACGAGGTACCTTTGGGTCTTTGGACATGCTTTGAAATGCAAACTAGACAGATGAGAAAACTATTCTCCAGCTGAGGAAGAAAAATCTCATTTGCCTGAAACATTGGTATTCAGAGGACGATTGTTCTTTTAAGGGGATTCCTAAACTTGCATTATTTAGAAATTCCTTGTTATTTTACTTGCATGTATCTGTGTGGGCATCAGGGCTCAGAGGACAGCTCACATTCAGCTTGGAAGGAACGGTTATCTGTTGAAAGAGGGTTTGGGTTTTTATTCTCTGAGGTAATCCCAACCTGAGGGATAAAGGAGTTCTGATACAGTAGAACGAGCGGCTTGAGTGAGTCCTGCTCACTGGGGCACAGCGGGAGGTAGCTAGTGCCCGGGTCTCCGTGGGCAGCTGTGTCACTGTCCGCCACAGACTGCCAAGGTGGAATGAGGATCTCGGACCTATAGTGAGAGTGATGTGCGAAGCTTTCTGACTGCTTCATCTGAGATGTCCGTTTTTTTTTTTCACTCCCACATGGATATAAAATTGCCCCAATCCCTCCCCTTCTAAACATCAACGCTCAGTCCAAAAAGGAAACCTTGTCTTTCAAAGCTATTACAGGTGATTGGCATTAATTTTTTTTTTTACCAAATTTTTAAAATTCTCACAACCAAACAAACCAGCACATGTATTACATGAATTGATAGGAAATGGGAACATTTTCACATCAAATGAATTCACTTTACATTAAAACATTGTTTTAAAATGACTCAAAAGGAGTGTCGCCTTTTCTTTTCTGGCTGTGTGGAAAGCCTGCTCTTTTTAAGGGTTCTCCGCAACACCCCCAGCTGCTCCTCTGTAGAGAACCTCTGTTGCCTTTCGGGGAAAGTGTGGGCCCTTTTGCGGCTGATGCATTAGGGACCCTTGTGTGCTGTAGAGGTGAGAAGGGGAACAGGGCATGTCTCTTAATTATCAATTCCAGGAGCACGTGCCCTGTCCGATCCCTTCCAATGCCGTCATCCTGCAAAATGTCTTTTTTACATGAAGGTGGCCATGCAGAACCCTGGGACCCTGGGATGCTCAAGAGAAAGATTGAGGAGTCATCTGCCTTTAACTGTTTTCCAACCCCCTTATGTTTATAGGAAAAATAATAATGCTAAAGGTCTTTGCAAGAATTCCTTTGTAGCAAAATGGATGCTTGTATTTGGATAGAGTTCTTAAAAGAGTGGATGTCCTGTATCTTCTCTGTTTGGTTTGATCATTGTACTTGGCCACGTGACTTCTCAAGCCTTTGCAAGCACTTGTTGCATTCGTGGGACTCAGTTCTGAGGAAGGGATCCTAGACTGAAATCCTGACAGTGGTTTGACTACTGTCATGTGTGCTCCCCAGAGATAGTCACACCCAAAGCGCTTTGGCACACAGATTTGGGAATATTCAGGTGTAAATGTCCTGGCCAGAGTAGCTTAGAGCCTCGTCTGGTTTCAGGAGACGATTCCTCCTCACAGGCCTTAGAGACCCTGTTTGCCTTTGGGAAGAGCACAAAGTGGGAGGGGAGGGATTCCTGTGTCTTAGAGAGTTGAACATTTGCACTAAGTTTGATTCCCAAAATGATTCTCCCTCATAGCTGGAAGGTTTTTATCAAGAGTGGAATGGAAGTTGAATGGAGCAAAACTGTACCACCACAGAGGGGAGGATGACATTTTAAAATCCAGCGACTTGTTGGGCATGGTGGTACATGCCTGCAATCCCAGCGCTTGGGAGGCTGAGGCAGGAGGACTGCTATGAGCTCAAGGCCGAGCAGAGCCCAAAGAGCAGGACTGTGGGAAGAGTGGTGAAGGCCCTTGGTGAGAAGGAAAATGAGAGGAGACCGAAGGAGGGCTGGGCCACGGAACTTTGGCTCACAGGATCAGCTCTGCTGTGTACGTGTGCCCGAGCTGGAAGGTGGCCTTTTCAACATAAAGGGCTGCAAGTAGCAAGTGTTTTAGAACTTGAGGGACAACTTTCAGTAAAGGAAAATGGCTAGTGAGCGTCGGTGTGTACTCTGCACACATCGCTAAGCTTTTTATGCTTTCTCCTGTGGTCCTCACTGTGCTGTGTGAGGCAATAGTAATCCATTGGGTAGTATTTTACAACATTCTAGAAAAGTGAAAGAACATGAGCTCAGTTAAGGTGTCTGTCACCACAGTTCTTACTCTTCTGACATTAGATTGCTCCTTTCCTCAACCTGCAGCTCTATCATCCTATTATAAAAAAACAATTTGAGACCAAAAAATAAAAAGATGTTATAAGCTCAAAAGTGACATATAAAATTAAGATACATTCCAGGACCTTCTGACAAAGAATTTTGGTTGGGAGGAAAACAATGACAGAGCTCTTTAGAATTTTGAGAAACTACTAATTTGAGAGAATAATAGAAGATCACAGGCCAGATTTTAATACCAAAACATTTGATTCTGAGAAGTCCATGAACTTGAGGTGATCTGATCTGAGAAATGTCTCATGAAATTTCCTAGTGATCTGTGCTAAGTAAAGGGTTTAATTCAAGATTTCACGGACTCATTTCATTACAGGAGCTGCCATTGCTTCAAGAGAGTTCTAGAAACTCCATTGGGTTTGTTAACACACTTATAAAGGTTTAGCTATGTAAAAATTGCTCATGTTGACACACAGGAGTTTACTAATAGAAGTTCTTTCGCATGCATATTGATTACCTATTGGTCAAGAATGACCATAAGTAAGTACTTTGGTTTCTTAAATGTTCTGGTTAACTGAGAATTACTCTAAATACTTTCTCCATTTTTAAAAAGGTATGAAAAGGTGAAATGATTCATAGCTTCCAACTATTTTGGGGGGGCACTGATTTCACTTTTCTTTGATTTACAAAATGTCAGGGCCATAGATGGCGTTATGAATGATAGTTTTGTTTATTTCAGTGCTTAGAGTACCATCTTGTTCTAGCTCCAGCCATCAGGTTTAACCAGGAAGCGTTCTGATGCTCCAGCACTACGGCTGTAGAACATTCCAATGTGGCTCATTTTGCTCAGCTGACCAGCGTGCCTTTGAGTGTATCACGGGACTGTGACCTGCATCCTGTAGGCCAGTGTTGCCCAGGGAGCAGGAGTGGGAGGGTGGCTTGGATTCTGAGCACCTCTGCATGGTCTGAAGTTGCCACTTGATCTCCGTGAACCATTTCTGAATTTGCAGTAAGACTAGCACTGGCTATTCCACAGCATAGCTGAGGATGAAATGAAGAAGTGGGTGAAAAAACTTTGACAAGCATTAGTGGTTTTTGTTTTGGGGTTTTTTTTTTTTGGTACTGGGGCTCGAACTCTCAACCTTACACTTGTCAGGCAGGTGCTTATGCCACTGAGCTAAATCCCCAGCCCAACATTAGTGTTTTTTACACACTTTAGTGTACAAATCCTTTGCTTCCTTTTTTTTTTTTCTTGACTATTTTTCTTCCACTAGCAGAGAGGAGGCTACATCACTTCTACTAGTATTTACCAATGCTGGTAATGGATTGAGGCTATGAAAACATACTACCTGGCAAGGGGCAGAGGCCAGCTAAAATCAGCTGTCTACCCACTAGCCTGGTGATTGCTTCAGTGCTGATGTTTGTGAGGCTGCTCCTGTCCCCAGAGCATCCAGCAGTGTGGTGCCTTCTGCTGTGAGCTTGGCCAGCTCCCCTTCACTGCAGCAGGGGTTCCCAACCTCCTCCCCATGAATAACAGGGCCTGTACACTTCTTTGTGGTCGGGGTCAGTCCTGTGAGTTGTAGGGCATTTAGTTCCACTTGTGCCTCCACCTCCTAGATACCCCAACCCAAGTTGTAGCAATAACAAGTGTCTCCAGACTTTGTCTAGTGACTTTGGGAGGATGGATTAGCCCAGGCTTACAACACTGCATCAGTAGTTACCACTTCCTGGTGCAACTGCTGACTTGCCTGCTTCCCGCCTCCACCCCACCCGGGACTGGCAGCCCTACAAGGCAGGGCTGGGTCCCTCTCTGTGTGGCAGCCAGAGCTTCCGCAAGGGAGAGGTGCAATAGCTGGGGAAGGAAGGAAAGTACAGCATGCTTTAAAAGCGACCAGTGATCCTGTTGGTCCAATTATATCTGGTGGATTTTGTTTTCTTTTGGGTTAAAAGGATAAAGACGAACCATAACTTCAGGTCTGTTTGCAGAAGCTATTAGTGCTACCACTTCTCAGATCTTGCTCTGCATCGTGTCCCATCATTGACAGAATTATGCGCTGTGTTAACTGGAAGTGAAAGGGAATCCGGGATGCCTGAGACTTTAAGCTTCCGGTAGAGACAGAGATTAAAGGTCCCTCTTCTCACTCCCTCCCCTCCTTTCAAACTGTAAACTCTCCCATTCCAAAACTCTAGCAACCACCTACATACACCCTGAAGGTCCCCAAATGTATACCTCTAGCCTACAGCCTGCCTATTGATCCCAAATCGTGTTTCTAGCCCTTTCTGTTTCTGGAGATCTTCTCTTACAGATGTCACAAGCTGTAGAAAGAGACCCAGGGTCTATAGAGCAAAACTCACCATTTTACCTTCTTGCTTCCTTTACACTTCCTTTAGGATTCTTTATCCAGAGGGCTGGTACAGGGCTTCTAGAGTCGGAATCTTGCTTTGCAATTAATGACTCAGTGACCTATGTCAATCACTTACCCTCCTTGTCTCATTTCTCTTCTCTGTCAGATGGGCACCAATCTCCATGTAAGTGGTTTACTTGAGGTGATGCATCCAAGTCATTTAGGAAACAGTGTCTGGCCTGTGTAATAAGTGGCAGATGCTGTTATTATCTAGAAATATGATTTAACCAGATACCTGAGAACTGCATCTTACCTCACCCTCACCACTCTTCTGTCCCCACTTAAGAAGTCCCTGTGCTTTTACAATGCTCTCTGCCATTTCAGAACCACATCCTTACCCATCACAAGTGCCATGGCTTCATGTAGGCCTTCATCTTTTCTTGCCTAGATTATTACAGCAGCCTTGCTGCCTCTGGGCTTACCTTCTACCTACCCACTGTCTGGCTGCCTGGGCAGAAATATTCTTTAGTGTCTCATGTTGGTTTCATAACGAAGCGCAGTCTTATAAGTTTGCTGTGCCTTGCACTTGTGACCCAAGTCCTGCTTACCTTTCAGATCTCCTCATCATCATATCCCGACATGCTTTAGTGCTTCAACCCCAATATGGTGGTCACTCGCTCATGATTCCATGCCTTGAACTGATCATTTCTTCTTGTTTCCTCTCTCTTCTTTGTTGAGCTAACATCCACTCATCATAGGCAGAGCCTCTCCATCTCTTCATCTTAGAAACAACACCGAACCACACGTGACTGAGATCATTGCTAACTTCACTGGCCCCCTTGTCATGCCCATACTTTGCACACATATGTTCTCCCCCATCCCCCTTCTTCCTCCCACTCTGTCTGTCTGTCTCTCTCTCTCTGTCCTGGGGATAGAACCCAAGACCTTCACACTGAGCTACATACCCAGCCCTTCTTGCATTTTTTATTTGTGACAAAGTCTCACTGATTTGCTACATTGCCCAATCTGGGCTCAGACTTGTGATTCTCCTGCCACCGCCTTCCAGATTGCTGGTATCGCAGCACGCACTACCTCACCTGGCTGCACATATGTATTTTCTAGCACTTTGTACATATAACTCTTTTTTTAAAGTGTACCCCTCACTGAATTGTGAGTTGTTGACATCTCATTCGTCTTGGCTTCTCACTCATTTTTAGTTTTGTCGTAAGAAGCACATTTGTGGTTAATAACTTCACAGTTGAATAAAGCTAGGATTCGGTAAGATTGGGTCAGACAGATTAGAGTCAGAGTGAGTGGATGGAATTAACTAGCAGAATTACAAGTGAACAAATGCAAACATCACTAGTGAATAGAGCCAGGGGATTAGTAGATAACAAGAAAGCTAGAATCTGGGCTTGAGTATGGTATTCTGTAAAGGATACAGGAGCAGGGAGGTGAGGGTGGGTATTATCCCCTTTTACTGTTCTGGACTTTAAGGACCTTGGTCCCTTGAGGGAGAAATAGCCAAAGGGAAGAGGGGGTCTAATCTAACAACACAGTGCTATTTAAAAAGGTGTGTACCTGGCATTACAGCAGTTGAGTGGAAGTCATTGTTCAACAGATGGAGCCATGCATTGCTTGTGGGCTGGGAATGACTGGCCCGGGCATCAGAGGTGGCTGTGTAGTCGGCAGATGATGTAAGTCAGTCTCAAGACCACCGGTGTCAATGCCCGTCACACAAGGACCCTGACCAAGGATCACATTCAATAGGCCAGGCTGCGTTGGGATCACATTTCCCCAGCTGCAAAACGAGCCAGTGTTTTGTCATTTTCCACATAAGCATAGCCTTTACACTAGTTTTCAGCTAAAAACAACCATCTCAAGGGTCCTTTTTCAGGAAGGTTATTTTTCACTTGTGTCATGTAAAGCAAGGAAACAATATATGGTGTCCTCAGCACTAAAGTGTTGACCAAGGCATCGTTTAGTTACCTCGGTAACCATTTTAAACTGTGGTTTCTTCAAAGGAACCCCATTCTCTTTGGTCAAGGGAGCATATTCTGTATTGCTCAAGGATGTGCTCTGTAGAATTACATTGGAAACATCTCCAACTGCAATTTAGCTATTGGAGTCTGGCCCCACCTTCTGAGGAAGGACTCCTCTTCCTGTCTGGACCTTCCAGATTGAGCACCTTGCATGGCTCTTCATTAGTCTAGAATGATGAGTGACTTTCCACTCCCATGGGCGTACACTGCTCTGCTGTCGCTGTGGAGTCGCTGCAAAGCCCATCCCTGTTTGTATTTAGTGATTCAGTTGCCTGGACTTGCGATTGCATTATCAAAGTGCATTATCAAAGTTTGAAGTCAGTCTTTGTCCTTTTCTCAGAGATCTTTTACCAACCCCCAAAGATTTTGGTCAGAGCAGCTGGCAAGCTTCTCCTGAGCCTGGCCTTGTGTCTGCAAGCCTGAGACTGCTTAGCGAGAAATGCAGACCTGGTAAGCAGGAAGGAGTCTTGATCAAGGCTTGATACGGTTTTTGCTGCTTCACAACTGTCATATTGAAATTCCCTTGCACTCCCACAGAAGGGAATGCATACTTCTTCCAGAAGATTCCTGCCAGGACCTGGAATGCATCCCTGTAAATACCCAGAGTAGCAGGGATGGAAGAGCTTTCTTTGCTCCCCACGCTGCTTCTGCTCTGGCAGAGGCTGGGGTATTGGCAGGGGTGCCCGCCTCTGCACAGTCTGCTCTGGGAGTGGGGGATTCCTCTTACTTCCAATTACCGGTTTCTTTGTGTGTGGGAGGACAGTTTTTGGCAGGGATTCTCTTTTCTCTCTCTGTCTGGCTGACAGCACCCTTGCTAATTTATTTTTTTTGCATCTCATATGCGTTTGTTAAGATGTCAAAAGGTAGATGCAAAGCATTGAAGTTAAGATAGAATTTACGATCTCAAGCTTCTAGCAGTCATAGATATTAGAAGCTCTTTTTTTGGAATAGAGGGCATTATGCAGGGTAAAGAGTTTAGTGGGCATTACCTCCTTACCTCCTTGCAAATGTCTCAAGGCCCTTTAGTGAATCATAATATTTGACTGTTGTACAACATGATGGATTGGAAAGTTTGTGTTGTCTGCAGCCTCTACTTCCCAGCTGTGGAAATTAAGGTCAGGAATAGTTACGTGGTCTGCCCAAGGCCACCCAGCTGGCCCATGCTACAGCCAAACTGGGATTCTGGTCCTTCCTTTTTGTCTTACATTATTTTCACAACATTACAATATCTTGTAAATAGTAAGCACTTGAGAACTATGTACTAGGTATATTGACTGTTTATCTTCATAGTTCCTTTCTGCATGTGGGATTAGAAAGAAAAATACCTCTTCCTCTTCATTCTCCAGAAAAAAATTCTGACAAGCCACAGAGTTATGCTGGTTGGATTGGTTCTAATTTTTGCAGCTAGATTAAGTTACCTGGGAAAGGGTCACTTTAGTAATTTTTCCCTTCCCCGAGTAGATAGAACCCTTAGTTGAAATGCCAGCTGAAATGTGTCAAAATCAATCTGCAGTTTAGAGGCTATGGAAAAGCAGCTCTAATCACCAGCAGTGGACAGTGTGTTCTATTATATGACCTGAAACATTAATAGCAGGTCTGTGAAGGGATGCTCAGGAAGAACTCTCACAAATTGTTTTCTCAGAGGGAGTCATTATGTAAACAGCTCATGTGATCGAAAATAACCCTAAAAGTGTTTCAGGTCCTGGATGAGAATCTTAAGTACTCATTTAAGTAATTAAAAAAAAAAAAGACCTCTAAACTTGATTTTTAAAAGTGATTTTTTAAAATAAGTAAAATTTTTTAAAATAAGTAAAATAAGTAAAATGGGGCTGGGGATTTAGCTCAGCAGCATAAGCACCTGCCTTGCAAGTGCGAGTCATGAGTCAATCCCTGGTACCAAAAAAAAAAAAAAAAAGTAAAATAAGTAAAATGTGAAAAACACTCAATTTCTGTTCATTGTAATTGTTTTTTAAATTGACCAGTCTTCTGGAGAAGGTTTTAATCATGATGATGCACCCTCCCCAGGTACGCTGGGCTAGATTGTGATATAGCCAGAAAGACAACGCCGGCTAGAGGAAGCTGGATTGAATTGGAGACAGGTGTTACGCTGAACTCGGTTGAATGCGTTGAGATGGTAACACTCTGGTCATTTAAGATAGTCACTTCGTGACCGCAGTTCAAAAGAGGCATCTGTGTCCAGCTCGAGGTGTTTTGAATGGCCAGACTCAGTACTTTAACACTCTCTGAACTAAATACGAGAATAATGACAAGGAGCATCTGGGGTCAGAATCAGAGTCACTAAAAAGGATTAGACATCCTTCGGCTATGAGCTGGAACACAAGCTTAAGAGAATCAACTGAAGCTTCTGAAAGATTTCTTCACTCTCAGATCTTTTATTTATCCAATTAATGTCTCCAGTCTCTCTCGACTCGAGGCCAGCAATTCCTTGTAAGCAGTGGATGTTCTCCAAATGTGGGTGATGACGAGATAAAGATTTAGGAGAAATATTTTACAACAGCTTTTTGCTGATGTATTTTTGTTTGCTGATATTTTTGTTAGAACTTTGCAAAATTGCTCGACTTGTTACAGATTCTGACGAGCTTTTTTAAAAAAACCCAGAATACACAAAATTCATGAGATAAATGTTGTAAAAATAAAATTCTCAAGAGGAAAGAAAAGAGTTGGCTTTTGTTGCTATTTTGGTTTTATGAAAAGATACTTTAAGAAAAAATATAATTTAGAAAAATTTAAAAAGTAAATAAAAACCGATATTTTTTGTCTTTATTGATGCTATTCATATTTTGAGCATATACTTTTTGATTTAAAAAACAAAAAATAGATATTATATACATGAATGCACACATTTATTTACATGTTCAAGATTATCATATTCTAAGGGTAAACTTTGTCTTTTATAATGTATTTAACATAAATGGAATTACTATATGCTTTTTGATCTCATATTTTATGTTTAATAGTGAAATTCTTCAGTGTACAAAAATCTACAAAGACTCAAAAACAGCATATGCCCACTACTTGGACTTCATTTACCATTTAGCCTTATAAAAATACTTTAAAAACAGTTTTTAAAATTTTTATTGTTATCAGCCTATGTTTGCAGTACCTAATGGTTACATTCCTCCTGGGGAGTGGGTTCCTGTACATAACACATCTGAATTCTTTTTATGTCCCCCACCCCCATAACTTGGTCCCCTTCTCATTTGTAAATGTTGTTATCTTAAGAAAAAAAATAATGTGTACCAGAGGCTCTGGTGACACCCCTCCACCGCTTTCCACGCTCCTCCATCCCTCCTCAGAGGTGACTGGTACCTTGATTGTTACTTTATATTTGTGTCTATGCTTATTTAGAAGATTGCCCTGTGTATTTTAAAATTTACACAAATGGTATTCCACGTGTTCCCTGCCCACTTTGTCAGTAAGCACCATATTTGGGTATTTAACCAGATGCATCCCTATGTCTCCAGTTGATTCTTTAAACTGCTCTGTAGTCTAGGATGAGATGATTATATCATTCATCCCTACTGAAAGGCAATTAATTTGTTCCCAATTTTTCCATGTTAAAAATGATACCGCAACACATCATATCTCGTTGTGCCTGCATATAAGATTTCTCTGGGACTTACACTTGAAAGTAGGATTGTAGATTAAGGGCAGCTTCAAATTTACATCCTCACTAGCACTTATTAGTTTTGTGTACTAGTTCATTTTGCTTTTCTCACTTTGAACCCATGTTTTCAGATGGATACAGATCTGGAATTATTTTATTCTAATGCTAAATTATTCCATTTGTCATTATGTAATAACTTTTTATCCTTAATAATACATTTTTCCCTTTGCAGTCTGTTTTGTGTGATCTTAATATTGCTATTTCAGCTTTATTTTTCCACCTCTTTGTGTCTTTTATGTTTTAACTTTGTTTTTCTGTTTAATCCAATCTGAAAATCTTTGGCTTTTAACTGGTAAAATTTATTTTGGAGGGCTTTGTTATGATGAGGGATACATTTGGATTTATTTCTTTCATATTTTCTGTTCTTTTTTCATTGGCATTTTTATATGTTGACTTACTGCTTTGGTTACCTTTACCTTGGCTTTTATTTCTTCCTTCTGCAGCTTTGAAAGTTATATGTTTTGTTATTATAAAAATAATATATTTCAGCCGGTTTCCCCTACATGTTTAACTCAAGTTTTAACTAAACAATCTAAAGTCACTGGATAGTGCTACCTTCCTGTACATAACACAAGGACTTTATAATAACTTAATTCCCTTTTTACTCCTTTGGGCTTTTATTTTCTCAAATTCATCACTGGATTATTTATATTTTGTAGACAAATTCTTACTGTGATTTAGTCATTTGTTTACATTTTCTCAGTTCTCTATTCTCACGTTTCATGTTATTTTTTTTCTTTTCATGGTTCAGTTTCCTTCTAACCGACATTTGTCATTTCGTTTTTATTTCATTGACCATCAGTGAGTATAAACTCATTCTTCTCTTGTCTGAAAATACCTTTTTTTCCCCTCTCCCTGTGCTGGTAGTTCTGTGGGGTCAGCAGTGGCTAATGGTTATATTGCCTCAGTGTCCACTTCTGATTCTACCTGTCCTTATTGGAAGTCTGTTCTCAATTTCAGTGTTGTTCTTCTGTATTTTGAACTTTTATATTTTTCCTGATTATTTTCAAGATTTCCACCTTGTCTTGCACTTGGTAGTTTTGCCATATTGAGTAATTATCTTTTAAAATTTCTTCTAAAGGCTTCCTGTACTTTTTCTATCTGATTATTTATTTATTTATTTTTGATCAGCTCTCTCTCTTTGAATTACGGTACCTCTATCCTATTCTGTCTACTGTGCTTTCTCAAAGTCTTAGGTAAACAGTCTGGACCTTGTGCTTCTGTCTGCTTATCTCTTACACTTCAGTTCTTTATTCCTAGCATTTTCTTCAGAACCATCTTGCAGTACAATACTTCTACCATAGCATGGATTCATCTCTAGCTTTCTCTCAATTTAAGCTCACAATTTAATGCATATTTCCTTTTTCACTCTATAGATTTTGTTTTAATTCACCAGTTTTTTTTCCATAGTGTGCTATTCTTTATGTCTTCTAGTTCTTCTAATTCTCTTTTTACTTTTGTACTGTTATCTCCAGTTTCTGGGGTTATGAATTGAAGATTATTCTGATTTTGCTATAGTTCCAGTTTACCTCCTGTGCCTTTTTGTTTTTATAGTGAGCTGATCTTTAATTGGGACTATTTTCTTATGTGGGTCCTGCTTACGGCTATTTCAACTGACTTATTTGTGTTGTATTTATTTATTATCTGCTGTGTTTTCTGGGGTTTCAGTCTAGGATCAGTTTGTTTTTTAACTATAATCCCCTATGATTTTTACACCTGATAGAGAGTTTAATTTAGATTCTTGTTAGCCCCAGACTTGGTGCCCCAGGCAAAGATAGGCTATCTTGTCATTTTGCTGAGTCAATGGTTAAAGTATTCTTGACACCTTTCAGCATGATGGACTTTCCAAGCCCCAAACTCTGAAATAATTCCAGCTCCAGCCTTGAAATGGCCTTGTATGGCCTTCCTATTACTCCACCTGACCCCACACAGTTGTTACGGAAAAAACCCAAGTGAATCAAACATAACAAGCCATAAAATGATGTGACTTGTGTCCGGGTCACACCCGAAATTTTCCTTTCTGGATCTGGGCTCCTTTTCATTTCTGGAAATAGGTAGGGCATGTGGACGTCTCTATTGTTAGAGCCCTGCTATGTACTGACTGATTTTTTGGTTACATATTTTTCAGGTTTCCTGTCTGTTTCTAGCAAGTGGGTCTGTGGTACCTGAGTGCCTCTTTGTTGTATGCAGGCGTCACACTGCTTGTTATCTTGCTTTTTCATTCACTCACCCAGACATCTTCTTGTGTCAATAAATTATTCTTTTTATTGGCCTCATTGTATTTCATTCTTCAGCTGAATGATACATTTTTTAATCAATCCATATTGAAGATTAGTTTTGTCCTTTCTGTTGTTTCACCACATTGAAAAATGCTGTAACCAGGTATTCTCATAGGTATATATATATTTTTTGATAGGTATATTTTTGTGTCCCTGTCAAATAACTTTTAAGGCCTAAGGGTGTATGTGTTTTTAAGAATTGGGTAAATATTGCAGGGTTGCTCTGAATGTTTCTCTGCCTTATTCTCCCACCTCCACCCTTTCCCACACCCTTCCACTGAAGTCTTTTCAGATGTTTTCACGTATAAGTTTGATAGTAAAAGTGATATCTTACTGCTTTAGTTAGCATTTCTTTAATTGATACAACATTGTATGTGTGTTTATGAGTTTTTTTCTGTTTTTCTCTTTTGTAAATTGACTGTTGGTGTCTTATTTTTCCATTTCCAACCTCTGATTTTAAAGACCCCTTTAAATCATAAGAGGATTCCTTTGCCTGTTTAATAGATTATAATTTGTCTGTGCTGTTTGTGTTCTAAACTTGGCTGTGGTGGGTTTACTTTACATGGCAATAGCTACATTAAAATATTAATGGCTGTTGGTTTTATTAGTATGACAAAAATTTTCAAAATAAGGGGTTTATGAAGTGTTCAGAGAAAAAAATTCTAATTTGCTGTCAGAGTAATTCATATAATAAGCAAATGGAGGATTATGCAAAAAGTTTTTCCCAGAATAAATAAGGAAAAAGATTAACTTCTTAGAATAATTAAAATGATGAAAACAGTAAGGTGAAAGAAACAATATTTTCTAAGAATAAAATTGAAACGCTGTACATATAGTGGAAAGATTACAGCAGTGTGCTTGGAAAGTGGAAATAAATTGAGTAGAAAGTATAGATTCAATAGATCCAAATGAAACAAGTCTATAACTACAATAGATTTATCTGTCTATTACTAAGGATTTATTAGTAACTAAGTAGGATCTACAAAGGCACTTTTTATTATATTTATGAGAGTTACATAGATGGACTAATCAACCTAAATAAGCTTAATATTTGAGTTCGTCAGTTGTGTGACTCAGTACATGTTTCATGTACTGATTACCTACTATGTCCCAAACAGTAATTTGTGGGCAATAATTTTGGCTTTTAGATTGATCCATGCAAAATAGCTGATTTTTTTAACCTCTTTGGAGCTGCAGTTTTTGGTGACTTCATCTCATTCAATCTATTAGCAACTTATTTTGATCTTTCTCCTGCCTTCTCAGTACCCAACTATCTACTAGGAGGAGCCAAGGTTCATTCACCACCTCAAGAGTCCATCATTTCATTTCTCCCCTAGGACCTGGCCGTATTAATTATCCATCTTTCTGTGCCTTTGGTACTTTCTCTTTCCTTGGCTCCAGTTTTTCAGCACAAAGACTTTTCTATTTGTCTATGGAAATATGCTT
This sequence comes from Dolichotis patagonum, assembly GCA_004027295.1. NCBI lineage: Eukaryota > Metazoa > Chordata > Mammalia > Rodentia > Caviidae > Dolichotis > Dolichotis patagonum. The sequence continues at coordinate 11,006 of PVJX010006536.1, read as the reverse complement.
CAGAAGGAAACATCAAATGTAGCATGTAGAGTTTAAACAACTCATAACAACTCAAGATATTTCTGTAAGGCCTAAGTTTTCAGTTTATCTCATTTTATAGGAAGTTGATATACAAAGCTTATATGTTTTTTAGAGGAAGTAGAATATTATCTTCTGCTATTAGAAAACTTATTTATGTAGTATATTCTTCAGTCATTATAAAAATCCAACCTATTTAAATCATCTGTAATAACCAAGAGTATTCACTTTTCTTTTCTATATTACTGTGTCACTTTTCCCAGAAGTTTTCCATCTGGATCCTTGTTCCTACTCTCCATCCTGTGACTCTATAGTGGCTTAATTTTGTATTGTTTCCATCACTGGCAGCCCTGCTACTCTCTTTATATCTTTCAGTGCTGCTGCACTGTGGGAAAAGCATGTTGCTCAGAACACAACCCCCCTATTCTGAGAGATTTGTGATGTGACTTCATTAATGATCACTAATTACTAAGTTGAACTTTGTTGATAAAAATGTAACAAGACATTTATTTTTTAAAAAACCAGTTAATAGTTAATTTCCATGACAGTAGATCATAGGTTTGTTTTTTTCCCTCTGATAGTTAGACAGAATATTTGACCAGAGAAAATAATACTGTCATAGCAAGTGTCTTAGTTATTTTTCTCATTGCTGGAACAAAATATCCAATATCTACAAGTTAAAGGAGAAAAGGTTTACTTTAGCTCAGAGCTGTAGAGGTTTTTATCCATAGTCCACTGGCTCCAAGGCAGAACACATGGCAGAGGAGAAGCAGTCCATAGCACGGCAGACAGGAGGCATCAAAGTAGCAGCATCAAACCTCTCTTTCCCTTTTATTCCACTCAGGCCATAGACTTATTGGTTTGGTGCCACCCATACCCAGAGTGGATCTTCCTGTATCCATACCCAAAACTATACTATACCAATCAGTAGACTAGTTATCACACACTCTTAATTCATAGTCACACATCCTGCATCTAGGCACCTCTGCAAGGCTCTACTTATGAGCACTTGAGGCTTTGAGGTGACATCTGGATAGAAGCCATAACACCACGTAAACTTTAGATACTGTTCTGAAGGATTTGTATTATTTTAATTTTGATAAATGATATCTATGTCTTTCTTTAAAAAATTAAAGTGACCAATGTATAATCAGTATTACTAACAGAAGCAAATTAAATGCTTAAAATTATAGAAATTGATTAAGAAATATATAATCTTCGACAGCATGTATTTTTACCTTGGTAGAAAAGTGTGGGTCATTCCATGGTTTTTTAATAACTCCTTTTTCAGAAATGTTTAGAAATTATGCTTAGCATTTAAATCCAACTGCTTTAGCAGTTTTGTTGTGGTTTCTTCTTACAATTTTCTTCCCATTAGTTGACTTTGTTTCGCTCATTGAACGAGTAGTTACCTGCATTCACAGCCTCACAAATGAGTCACGTGCTTTCTTTGCCTCACTGGTTTGCTCAGTGCTGCTGGAGAAAGTGGTGCAAGTTGGTGAATTGATGCCATCACCAGTGGTGTCCCGTCCACTGCCGAGCCATAGCACCCTCATGTCCTGTCCCAAGTCTGCTACCCCACTGCTGACTGGGGTAGATGGGGCCACTTCCTGATCTAGACAACAGGTGCTGTGCACAGTTAATACCTCACCAGGTGGTTGCTTCTCCACATATTGAATGTCCTGATGAAATTACTAATGTTTGATTGGTTTCTTTTGTTTTTTATTAGACAATAGCAGTTCCATCCACTTCAAATGTATGCAAGCTTATCTTCATCTTCAAACATACCCTAACTTCTGGGAGTTTATGGCTCTAATCTCCAAAGTTATACCATCCCCTCAGAAGCCATAAATCATTTCTCTTTCAGGATCTGGCTCCATTAGATCCCTGTGTTTTCAGGTCTCCAGTATTTAACTTTTTTCCTGGGCTGCTCTCCATTAGTATATAATACAGCCAAGTGTTTTTCTGTCTTATTTATATTTAACTTTTAAAACTATATCTAATGTTCTGCATATGTAAAGGCTAAAGGTCAAATATATGTGCAGTTTAAAGAATAATAATAATAATATAACAAACACTATCCAGTTTAGAACTCGATCCTTTGCAGAATTTCTGAAGCCTTTATATGTCCTGATCCTCTCTGTCTCCCAAATAATACCGAGTTTTTATTTATGTTCCCTTGCTTTTAACGTTTGTGTCCCATAAAAAATCTCTTGTGTAGTCTCATACTTTGTTTTTTATATAAATTTTTTAATGTAAACAAAATTAGGTGTTTTCATTCACCATTATGCTTGTGATATCCATTTCTGTTAACAGCAGAAATGTAGCAGCAGTGTTTTTTTATGTGGTTTCCACTTTCCAGACATGCTCTTATGGACTCTACCTGATGTATCAGGTCTTGAGTTCCAAAGAAATTCATTTCTCAGTTTCTGCTCCCCAGAAAGAGTTTGTTTGGCTTTACTCCACTGGCCTTATTGCCAGAAACAAAATCCTTTTGTCTTAAACAGGAAGCCAATCCCCTTTCCTTAACTGTGCATCCATTGCAACTAATGATCTTTCTCCTTTCCTATGAGAACAAAATCTTAGAGTAGTTTGTACTGATTGTCTCTGTATTTTAGATCACCGTAGGCTTTCTTTGATCTCTTGAGAGTGACTTTCTGTGGTTGTTAAACTTTCTCTTGTAGGTTTCTTAACAAAGCTCATGCATAAGCTGTTTTGTTCTCCTCTGCTAGGCGTTAAACACACCTCAAGAGCTTTGTAATCTGATTTTCTTGGTTTAGAGCACTTTGGACCTGATTTTAATGTAGTGTTTATTATGTTTTTATATAGATAGAGTGAAGGTTTCATTTCATAATGTAAAAGGCTCTCAACATTCTAATTGTGCCCTGGAAGTCTCACAGTGCTGTAATAAATGTGTGCCAATGATGGGATGGAAAAAGGCAGAGAAACCTGACCTCTCATGTGAAAATGCAGAAAGGTGTTTCAAACACCTACTGAAATGCAGTGATAGAAGCAGGCCTAACTGGAAGAAACACAGCTTAATGTTTTCTTTGATCCAGAGATTCGGTTCATGTTGGAACGTGATTTGAGATCATGATGATGAAATATCACACGTGCTGTGCAGTGGGATTAATAGCTTCTCATTTAGGCAAAGGTCTCGCTACAGCAGAGTTGCTAACGGTCAGGAGATGTATTTTATCTGCATTTACAGAGGTCATCAAGGAGAATTAGAATAATGATCTAGGTAATTTGAGAGCCAAACTTCGCCTCAGGCATGTATCTTCAGAATAATTGTCTCAGTAAGTTAGCATCATTTATGTATATCCCTTTATACCTGTGTCCATAAAGATATTTGATTTGGTCAATACCATGAATGCCAGTTATGCTTAGCACACTGGAGAGATTTAAGCCTTCAAGTTGTCCTCCATCTAGAAGGCAAAAAAAACTCGAAGTAGACAGGTAATTTATTTACCAAATCAGACTACAAGTAATTAAGAACTGGAAAGAGCATATAAAGGATCGCGTGAAGTGATTTTGACTCTCTCAAACTTTGAAATTTATTACCTTTAAAATTGTTGATGGGGGGCTGGGGATTTAGTTCAGTGGCTTAAGTGCCTTCCTGGCAAGCGCGAGGTCTTGAGTTTGTTCCCCGGTACCAAAAAAAAAAATTGTTGTTGGTACGTTTTAGATAGTCGTAATGATAACGTTCACCATAGGGAGTTTGTGCTTGTACATGATCTATTTTGCCTTTTTCCCCGTTCCCTTCCCCTTCCGTTAACCCTTCTTTATTTATATAAGCTTTGTTTCCAGTTTTCTTTCTATTCTTTTTTTCTGCCTTCCTTCCTTCCTTTCCGTCTCCCTCCTGCCTTGTTCCCCTCCCCATTTGGACATTTCCTTCCCATTTTTCAATATCTGTTACACATTTTGGCCCCTGTCATGGTTTATGTCGGTGGCCCCCAGGCCTCATGTATTTGCATTGTACATTTGTGACTGGTTCATTGTCTAGCGCTTGGATTGATGGTGTCACTGCTAGACCCTCCTAGGGGGTGGAGCCAGGATGTGATGTAATGGCAGGAAAAAGGCGTGTCTCTCTCTCTTGCCGGTTTCCACTTGCTGGTTGTAGCCGCCATGAACTGCGGCCCCACCATGCCACCCTGCCTTGGAGCCAACTGAGTATGGACTGAAACCTCCAAAAACTGTAAGAAATAAACCTTTCCTTTCCCGACTTTGGGCATCAGGCATTTTGTCTCAGTGATGAGTAAAAAGTAACTAAGACAGCCCTTATTTACACTTTAATTTTCTCACACTACAAAAACAATGCGTATTTGAACAGGTATGTCTGATTTATTTCACCTAAGAGTATGGACTCAAGGTGCATCCATGTAGCTAGAAATGTCTCAAGTTTATCCTTTGTGGCAGAATGGTACTCCATTGTATATGAAATTTATTCTCTTTTGAAGCAGATTTAAGAGACTGCATCTCATACCTTTTCTCTCACTTTGCTACCTTCTATCTTCCTTATTTTTGCACAACAGCTATACTGGCATAATGTTATATGGCTTGCAAAGGTTGAGAAGTCATGGCCAAGGAGTATAGAGCTATAAGGGGATAGAAATATAAAAAAAATTCCCAGGGTGGTATGCTAAATGGCCCAGAGTGCCTAATACAGTGTACTGTCATGGCGTGGAGGAAGGAGTTGTTAACCCTGATGGATGGGGCAGAACAGATTGCATGGGCTTTAGAAACCAGTTGGGGCATTGAGGGACGAGCAGAAATTTGCCAGGAAGATCCAGGTGAAAAACAGTCCAAGTTTTTCACCTCTTGAGGCACCTGCCCAAGTTTTTTCTCTAACTGCTCTTGATGTTGGAGAAAGTCTATGCTAAGCCTCTTCCTAGAGCAGTGAGCATCTCTGGCATTGCTCCTGCCTACCTCTGCCCCGTATCCTCTGAGCTCAGTCTCCTCCCATCTACTTTCCTTGACTGCTGTCCTCAACCTCTGCCCAGCCCTGGAGTCCAGAAGGGGTTCGGCTGGTACTGCAGCTTACGCTGAGCTGGGGAATCAGAGGCAGACAGGCAAAAAAAGGGGCATGTGAAAAGTCAGAGCAGGAAGGGGATGAGGCATGTTTGAAAGCTGAGGTGCTGTGTGTGGCGGGGCAGATGTAGGTACTTGTGGAGAAGAGTATGAGGTGGACTTGCCCAGAAAACCAGGCTGGATCATGAAAGGCTGGATGCGCTCTGTTGGAGGACTAGATGCTGGGGAACTGTGAAAGGCTCTCAAGTAGTAGTAGACTGATGCGAAAGACAAGAGTCTCACGCACATGCTGCTTCGCTAGTTGTTTCTGTGCTGAAGCCTTTGATGGGGGGACACTGTTTAGATCTCCCTGCAGGATAGAACCTGCAGGAGGAGGAGCTGGCCAACTCCTGCAAGTGCCCCATCATCTGATCTGTCATGCATTCCCACAGGGTCCCAGTGGCTCTGGACTGCTCTCAGCCAGTGACTGAGCACGGTGAATGTCTTTGTCTTAGTCACCTTTTTCTTTTTTTGTCTCTGAGACACAATGTCTGATATCCACAGTTTAAAAGAGGAGAGGTATTTCTGCTCACATTTCAGCCCACAGTCAGCTGGCTTCAAGGCAGAGCACAATCCAGAGGGGCATGGTGAGGAGAGCTGCTCACAGCATGGCAGACAGGAAGCAGAGAGGCTGGGAAGGAGCCAGGAAGAGAGCTGTAACCTTGGGTCAAGCCCACAGTGACATGCTTCTTCAGACCAGGACCCGGTCTTAACAGCAAGTCAACTCTAAGCCCCTATAATCCAGTCACCCTGCCCCAAGGTCCTGTTTATGATTGCATGAGGCTTTTGGGGACATCTAGATACAAATACAACAGAGGAATAGTGGGCCCAGGCCAGCTGTCCCCTCACAGAGTCCTCCCATGGGCCATCTCAGGGCTACGTGCCTTTGAGGCTCCTCCTCCTCCTCAGTCCTTTCTCTTTCCTTTCCTGGGTGCCAGGCTTTCATGGTGGTCTCAGCCTTCCTCAGCCTCTTTCTCTTTATCTATCATGAATGTTTACCCCAGCCATCTCCTATTTCTGTCTTCACATCTGCTTCCCATAAGACACGAACTGACACATGATACCTCAAAACTATTCTTAATATTTATTATTTAAGTGATTTTATGTTTCCTCTTCTCCACTAGCATACCTTCCTCTGCGTGAAGCAAACTCTTTTATGGAGTCAGAAATAATGTTAAATAAATGAGCTCAAGGTAAATCAGGGCCCTGGGGCACACCTGGCTTCTCTGAACAGGTTTGTCACTTACAGCTGCTTGGTCTGGCAGGCTTCTGGAGGCAGTGCAGAGGTGGCAGCCCTGCTCAGTTCTCCTTGGTAATGCGCTCCCCCCATCCTGTCTGTGGCAAGATTGGCTCAAGTTCAGAGAGTTGATGGACAGGAAATGCTTCATGTGTAGCAGGTGGTTACATAAAAGGGGATCTTAAAAGCCAGTGACTTAGCATTGGAGAGGCCAGCGTTTATTATAGTGAATCCCCGTGTGATCTTTGAGGCATTATTTCCCCTCTAGAATATTATGCTTTATGTATGAAAAAATCTCTTTCTCTTTGTTTTTTTAATAATAATCCACTGCTTCTGTAAAAACAGGGAATCATATTCTAGAAGTAGGTCATAATCTTCAGATATCAGAAAAGCATGAAAGTTGATTTGTAAGTTGTATTATACCTATTGCCATTCATATAGTATGACTGTAACAGTAGAATTATATAATGCATTTTTAAAAATAAAATGCTGGGCTCAATATCATGTATTTTGAAGCTGCATGTGTCTTAGTGGAGTTGAAGGATTGAGTTTTATCTTATCCCTGGGGCAGACTTTCGTGTGTTCCTGGATCAGAGCCTCTGTGTGAGTCCTCTGAGAGCAGGAATTCCCTGTGTGGGCCACACAGGTTATAGAAGAGTTGGAAGGCAGCTTCGTGGTTTTGGCATCACCACTTGGCTCTCATCTTACGCTTTAGAAACTCTTCAGTAAGAGACATCTAAAAGGCCTTCAAAAATATAGATGGATTAAAAATGTGTAGAGTGATAGAAAGTCCTTGAGCATTAACTTTTCCTTTTCACTTTTTAGAATTTGTTTGAAGTCCCAGTGATACTGTGGTAATTGTGTACATTTTCTAAAGGTTTACATCGAAAGGGAGTATGAAGCCATTGCTTAAATACACAAAAAATTGTGCCAACAAAACCTCATATTTCTGTGAAACCATATCATCTTTGTTGTCCTCACTGGTCTGCTTGGTGAAGGATTTCACACACTGTAATGTCATGGTGTTTAGGACCCATGCACAGTGAGTTGTGTCTCCTGATGGGTCGCCAGGTCTGTTGTTCAAACAGATAATCACCCAGCATGACAAGAAAGATTACTGCAAAAACCCAAGCGAAGCATAATGAATTTATGTCTTAATTGTGATGCGATTGACTTTGGAGGCCATGACCTTCTTATTTAATTAAGTGTAAGTTATTAGTGTTCTTGTAGCTCTAGGGTGCTAGGAATTACAAACTGTAACCATTAGAGGGAAGCTGCCTGCCTTAAGCAGTAGTTTTGGAAGATCAATATATTGGCTTCTGTTGATACTTGAGGTTTGTTCCAAGCCAGTAGTTGATAGCGTTGTGATGAGTGGATTGGGATTCTGAGATAAATCAATTTCATTTTTATGTCATGGTTACAGAAATTTTACAAGCACAGCTTGATATCTGTTTTCCTAAACTACTTGAAAGTAAATGCCCTCACTTCAAAATATTTAGTGTGCATTTCTTACAAAGAGATCCTCTACATAACAATGTAACCATCAATAAAAAGTGTTATCACTGGTATATTACTATCGTCTAAACATTAGGTTCCACCCAGACTTTGCCAGTTGTCTGAATAATGACCCAAACCCAAATCATATTTTTTTTTATTTAGAGAAAAAAAGTAAAACAGAAACAAAAGGTAAAAATAATAAAAAATTTAAATAAAAACCCAGTAGGAAATCACTAGTTGAGAAATTACGTATTGTTATCTTAGAAGTAGTTGTTCAGGTTACACAATCAAAGCATAAAAAGTGTACAATCAAACAATGACAGTACAAACCATTCTGTTTGATGAACTAACAAAAACTTAGTAGTATGGTTATCTATCTTGCACACTTATACATACAGTTATATCCTTTAGAGCACTTTCTTTCCCTTTCATTATTACAATATCTATTATACATAAACATGTTCGCTGGAAGAAGGTTAGCCTCTTTAATAAATGGTATTGGAAAAATTGGCTCTCCACATGCTGAAGACAAACTAGACTCATGTCTATCACCATGCACTAAAGTCAGAATGGATCAAAGATCTAAATATTAAAACAGAGACACTAAATCTACTGGAAGACAAGGTAGGTAGAAATCTTAGAGACATAAGAGTAGGCAAAGAATTCAGAACGAAACGCAAACCACACGGGAAGTACTTCAAAGAATCAACAACTGGGATCTCATCTTATTAAAGTTTTTGCACTTCAAAAGAAATCCACAAAGTGAAACGAAAACCCACAGAATGGAAAAGAATTTTAGCCAGCAGTCCTTCAGACAAAAGACTTATATCCAGAACATACAAAGAATTGAGAAACATCAAGCCCCCCAAATTCAAAGGCCTCCAAAAATGGGCATCTGAGATGAACACACATTTCTCAGATGAAGATATACAAATGGCAAATAAATACATGAAGAAATGTTCACCATCACTGGTCATTCGAGATTTCATCTCCGGAAAGAATGGCTGCTATCAAGAAATCAACCAATAACAAATGTTGGCAAGGGAAAAAGGAACACTTCTCCACTGTTGGTGGCAGTGTAGACTGGTGCACCCAAATCATATTTAATGACCATGTTTTAGTACTGTCCCTTATATCTGGCATGTTCCCTTGGTCTTCTCTTGACTTCATGAACTTGGAAGGCCAGGCGTGTTTTTGAGTGCCTCTCCGTTTGGGTTTGATTGACATTGTCCTGGTGCCAGATTCAGGTTTGGCAGGATGGTTTCAGAAGTGGCACTGCATTCTCATTAAATCAGGTAGACCATGGTTTCAGATCCTACTGGGCCAGAGAGGGTGTCTTTGATCACGTGATTAGGGAGTGTCTGACGCTGTAACATTTCATTTTGTTTTCCATTCTTAATCACTAAGTGTTTTTGTGAGAGGGTACTTGGAGTTTATGTCCATATTTCATTCCTTCTTAAGCTTTCAGTTTATACACTTATTAGCTTGTTTTATTATGGTTTCATGGTTTAATTATTTGATACTTGGTGGTCCTGTATTTGACCGGTGGGAGCTTATTGAAGCTGGCCGCAGTGACTGTTTGACATACGCCACTATTTATCATTCTGTTTCATTCTTTGAACATTTCCTTGCCTTTTTGGTTTGGTTTGGTTTGCTTTGGGTTGGTTTGGCCTTGACTTGTTTTGTTTGGTGCCAAGTTGTGAGCTCATGTTGTGTTTTTCTGGTTCAGCTCCGAACTCGCCTGTTCCCTGGAAGGCCGACTCCTCAGTGGAGTGGTGTTTGTACCCACGATCTGGGTGGTGGGGTGTTCACTGCTGTCAGCCTCATCCCGCCTACTCACTTCTGGTGCTGCTGTGCCCACTGGGTTGCCCTGCAGTGCCACTCCTTCCTTCTGCTGCCCGGGTCTTCTCAGCCACATCAGGCTACCTTGTCCTCCCCTCGGGGAACCCGTCTCACCGCCCTCAGCTTCTGACACTTTGTGCTGGTCCACAGCGCTATGCAGAGGCATTTCTTGCTCACCCTGGGCTTAAAGAGTGGGTACTTGGGCACTGTGAAACCCTTTCCCTGTTCACCCCACTCAGACAGAAGCTGAGGACGTGTCCCCTCTGCGTGCACAGCCCCCAGGCTTGACACCCCACTCTCCATCCCGGGTTCCCCGACTCTGCTGTGGATTCTTGTTCTGCTCAGCCTAGCTAAAATGGCTTCAGGAAGAGCGATGAGACTCAGGGTTGAATGTTGGTTTAGAAGTTACCTATAATCTTCCTTACTCAGAAGATCTGTAGTTAGACTTTTAAACCAAGATTTGGGAACATATAATTAAAGCTAATGATTTCTTAAGTGTTCTCATGTCGATTTTGTAAATGTGAAGACACATATCTTAAGGCAAAACTTTGATGCTTCATTAATTCTGTATTTGGTGAGAAACGAACACATATTTATAGCTTATCTTTTATACATATGCATAAATTACTTCAGGATAGTCATCTTTAGAAGATTTTGTTTGCTAAGTAATCCATGATGGAAATTTCAGAATCAAATAGCAATAGTTCCTCATTACATTCAGCAAATCTGTGACCACAGGTTTGAGGAAATTCCCAATTTACACGTGGAATGTATACGGACACCTCAATCTGTATTCCAGCCAGGATCTTGACCCTGCACCTACGTTCAAAGACCTGCTCTTTGGATTTCTCTTTTATCTCCCTTGTGTTAAGAATTTGTCACTGCAGTGCCTGTGAGACATCGGAACAGAGAGGTCAAGTAGGCGTTCCCTGGAGTCTGTGCTCCCACAGCAGTGTCCGCCTGACTTCTGCGGCTCTCGTATTTCTCAGGCATTTCACACTTCACATCCCCAAGTCTGGATCCTTGGATCCTAAAGCTGCCCTCCAGTGCACGTATATCTTCCTCCTCTCCGTCATCCCCTGACTCCGTAAATGGCACAGCCAACCTCGCAGCCAGGGACCTGGGACTGCCCTCAATTCTCTTCCTGCACCCCTTCTGTGGAATGTTAGTACTGCATCCTATCTGTTGTGTTCTAGTCAGAATCTCCTGTCTTGTCACAACGCTAGTCCCGGCCACTGATACATCTTACCTGGTCCACATCTTACTTCCATCCTTGTCAATTTGTGGTCCATCATCCTCACAGCTGCCCAAGTAATACAGATATTAATAATCACAGAGTGTC
>PVJX010006535.1:33256-77100 GCA_004027295.1 Dolichotis patagonum | reverse complement strand
AGTGAGATCCTGGCTCAAAATAAAACATTAAAAACCATGAGGATGTAGCTCTGTGTGTTGTCCTGCATTAAATCCACTACAACAAAACAAAACAAAACAAGATGGACTGTAAATGTGTCAGACTTTGAATCTACAGCATAATTGCAGAAGCATCTCCTCAACACTATCAATTCAAAAACAGCCTTTAGCAATACATAAAGAGGGGCAAGTGTATTCCAACAGTGTATTCCCTGTTACATAATCTGCTATGGCCGTTGTGTATAATTTGCTAACCCTAATATAATGTATCACCACAAGCTTCAGCACAAGCTCCATAACCCCTGCCTCCAAAGTCTAGAATCTAATTGGGGGGAGGGGTCGTGACATGCAAAAATTTTGATTAGAGGATTTTAACAGAAACAAAAATGAGTTGAGCATGGTTGCACATGGCTATAATCCCAGCACTGGGAGGCTGAGATGGAGGATCTCTTCGAGTTCTAGGCCAGCCTGGGCTACGTAGTGAGTCCAGGCCAGCCTGAACTACATAGCAAGTCCTTGTTAAAAAAAAAAAAAAAAAAGTCTCTAGTTTTAGCTTTTTGAAGAATCTCCACACTGATTCCCAGTTTCTGCACCAATCTGTACTCCCACCCACAATGTAGAAGGGTTCCTTTACCCTCTCCCTAGTCCCATCCGCATTTGTAATTGGTTAATCTCTTAATAATAGTCACTCTTTCTGGTGTGAGATGAAATGTCAGTGTTGTTTCAATGTGAAATTCTCCAATAACTAGTGATTTGGAACTTTTTTTCACACATTTATTTGCTATTTTTACTGCTTCATGTAAGAATTATCTATTAATTTCAGTTGTCTGTTTTTTGATTTGATCTTTAAATTTAGGGGGTCTAAGTGTTTCTGAGTTCTTTATACAATCCAGCATTGTGGCTTGTCTCTTCACTCTGTGGTGTCTTTTGCTGTGCAAAAGCTTTTGAATTAGACAAGATCCCAATTGTTGCTTCTTTGTGATATTTCCTCTGCAGCTATGGAAATCAGTATGGAGATGATGCAAAAAACTAAGAGAGATTTCATTTGATCAAGATAATCCCCTTCTTGGTATCTTTCCAAAAGAATTAAAAGCACCATACTACAGCTATATATGCACACCCATGTTTATGGTAGTGCAGTTTGGAATAGCTAAATCTTGAAACAGCCCAAATGTCCATCAGCCAATGACTGGATAAAGATACAACAGAGTACTGTCCTACCATAAAGAAGGACAAACTTGACAGATCTAGGTAAATGGGTGCACTTTAAGGCATACACTTTTTTTTTTTTTTTTTTTTTTTGGTTCCGGGAATTGAACTTATGACCTCACACTTCCCAGTCAAGCACTTGAGCCAACTGAGCTAAATCCCTGGCCCGAGATCATATTCTTAAGTGAAATAAATCAGACACACATATTCAAATATCCCAGTGTTCTCTGATATGAAAAACCAAAGGTATAAATAAGGACCAAAAGATATAGTAGATATTGGGAAACAGGAAAATAACGTTCAAAGGGAAGGGGGACTAGGAAGGGCAGAAGGGGAAAGCAAGAAATGAAAAGGAAAAAATATGAGAAAAGAAGGGGGAAAATGGAAACAAAGCTTTTGTAATAAGGAGAGGAAGGCAGAGAAGGGTTCAAGGCAAAGGGATGGGGAAAAAAGAAGAATCGAGATACATCATGCACAGATACAAATTCCCTATTAGGAATGTTATCAATATGTGTATATAAAACGTATCAATAGGGGCCAGGGATTTAGCTCAGTAGGCATAAGTACCTACTTGGCAAGTGCAAAGTTGTGAGTTCGATCTCCAGTAACAGCAAAATATCAATTAAATTATTTTAAATTAAATAAATAAATAGAAAACAAACAAAAATGCAAAACAGGAAAAATCCTCAACAGCTCACACTTTTTTTATATAAAAAGTTATATTGGTACATATTTGTAGTACCTAATAATTGCATTCAATTTGGGGAATTGGTATACATATAATAAATCTCAATTCTTTTTTTCCCCTTTCCCTCCACTCTTAATTTAATTTTTTTTCTTTTAGCCAGCATAAGATTCATTTTTAATAAGCCTTTCTCAAGTTAGTCATCATGAACACAGAACAGCCAGATTACGGGCCAAAACATAAAATGTATAAGACAAGATACAAAATCAAGGTATACTTTTAGATGGATTGGCCATGCTGGATTATAACTTTCTCTTTTCTCCTCTTGTCTTTTACTTTGCACTTTATTTATACCCTGGGTTTCTCATGTAGGAGAAAACATGTGATACTTGAGCTTGTGTGTCTGATATACTTCACTTAACATTATGGTACCAAGGTGCATTCATTTTCACACAAATGACTTGAATTTATCCTTTTTTATGGCAGGGTAGTACTTCATTGTATATAAATATCATATTTTCTTATGTTTAGCTCAGGATAAACTATTTTCTTATATCTTTTAAATCAGAATTATTATTTTATGGTGACATTTCAAAGGTAACACTGGAAAAGAATACAAAAAACTGGTGAGGAGAAGCCCTAGGGAAGTCAAGGATAACCTCAATACTTTAGAACCACATTGAAACTTAAGGAAACACCTGGGTTAATAGGTACAAGGCAGTCACATTGGCTCAGTTAGAAGTCAGTCTGACTTGACCAAACAGTACTTTTGTGAACATTAAAAAATCTCACATGGGGACTGGGGATTTAGCTCAGTGGCTTAAGTGCCTGCCTGGCAAGCATGTGGTCATGAGTTCAGTCCCCGGTACCAAAAAAAAAATCTCACATCTGTAATCCTAGCACTCTAGAAGGCTGAGGCAGGACCAGCATAAATTCTCAATCTCATCTTAAGAAACTGAGAAAATCAGCTAACCAAAAATAAATACATAAACAAAATTCATAAACATCTAAGCATGGTTTTTAAAAAAGCCTCCAAGTTTCCTTGTATTCCATTTTTACAAACTCATCCAGGTCAATAATAGAATTTAACAATTCCAAGAAAGATGCAGTCACAGTCTCATCATCTCCTCTCCACGGGCTCCTCCCCACATCTCCCTACAGCACGGTGCACTGCCCCGCATTTGCCTTCCCCAAATTCCCTCCTGGACAGGGTCTTTCCAATCAGCTAAATAAAAGGAGTAGACTTGGGGGCCCTTGGACTTCACAGATTTACTCCATCACAGGTGACTGCGTCTGTTTGCCTTTCAAAGGGAAACAAAACAGTCTAAAAGCCAAGAGACTACAAAACAATGTTCCTCATAATAAATTTTTTAAAAAAGACAAAAGTTAGTAAAGCCCCTAAATTAGGCTTTACTTCTATGTTAGGAGATGGAGAGTCAGTCTATCTTGGAAACAAAACCAGAAACCAAAAAATCCTCAAATAACTATTTCTTTCATAAAATGCTGATGAAAACCAGGATGTCCACATCAAAAGGAAAAGGTAGTATTCCAAGATATTTGGATTTCATGAACTTCTTTTAAGCAACATGAGCAGTTGTTGGAATGGAAAAGCTTGCATATAAGATCACTTAAACTTCTAAAAACAATTTTTCTGCTATGATCTGTTTCAAATACCCAAGGTGGGGCAGGGAAGGTGGTAGAGCTCTGTGCCTATACAATTCACAATATGTACAATTCAAGGAACCATTCTTCTAAGCCATGAACTCACAGAAAAGCTGCAATTGTTTAAGCAGATTCCTCTGATAACACTGTTCACCGTATTTCACTGTGGAACACGGAATGCCGCTTCATGGACCCCTAAGCCTTGCTGGCGAGAGGTTCTGAAAGACACTTGCTGATTCCAGCCCATGACCCGGAATCGAGGGAGGTCTAGGACTTCATCCCCACAAACAGAAGCTGTTCTGTCTAAAGAGCAAGTGTTCATGGCAAACAGGATTATGGGAGCCTCCTCTTTTACCAGTCAAGGAAAGAAAAAGTTACCCACGTGTCAGTTCATCTGAGTGAGAGGGTCAGAGGGAAGAAGGCAAGCTTACCTGGCTTAACCTGCAGTGACCTGATATTTTTGATATCATTGAACCATCCAGGAACCTCGATTCGGCAACAGTACTGGCCGCTGTCATCCTCATTTACATTCTGGATGGTCAATGACACATCTCCGAGATTAAGCCTCCCATTTAGCTGATAACGCCTGTCCTTCTGATAGGTGACTTGGTATCCATCCGTCATGATAAGTGTATCAGAGCATTTAAAAATGGGACAGGGCCCACGGCCCCAACACATGAAGTGGACTCCTCCAGACACTGAGTAGCTACAAGGTAGTGTGACTGACTGCCCCACCACTGCATTCACCTGGGTAGAAAACACAGCACCTGAACAAAGAGAAGAAAAATGTACAGTGAGACCTCATTCTTTTCCCCATTTTATTCACTTTTTAATATATTTTTTCTTATTATGTTTTGTGTATTTTGTAAACAGGAATTTATAGCATGATTTTCTCTTTTTGATACCATACATTGAACCCAGCCTCATGGATGCAAGGGAAGAGCTCTGCTACTGAGCTGCTTGTCCAGAAGGTATTATTTTGAGACAGGGTCTCACTAAGTTGCCTGGCATTGGCCTCGAACTTGAGCTACTGCTGCCTTAGTCTTCCTAGTAGCTGGGAATTTACGTGAGCTCCTCCATGCCCACTTATAGCTCACACTTTAAAATTTTAATACTACAAACATTTTCCTGTTAGTACATTATTTGTAAGTATGATTGCTCAGTGGATACATGTGTAGATAAGGCAGTATATTGTAGTGTATGACATTCATGTTACTCTCCATTTTTACCATTATACGGAGCACTGAGAAATATTTCTATTTCAAAACTTGACATATTGAGTTTTCCTAGAGGAAAGGGGATGTGCAAGTGTGTGTCACCATGCCCAGCTCACAGAGCTTTTCAACATGCTAACAACAGCAATGGGGATATAGTGAAAAAAAAGTCTCCCTCCCTTCCAGGGTCCCAGTTCTCTCCTCCAGACCCAATCCCTGCATCAATTCAAATATGATTTTTAAAAAATCAAATCTAACCAGACATACTATGATATACCTGTAATCCCAGCACTCTGAGAGACTGAGGCAGGAAGATCACAAGTTCCACCCCAGCCTAAGCAATTTAGAGACTTAGGGAGAACCTATTCAAAATCAATTTAAAAAGATAGGGGGCAGGGAATATAGCTCAGTGGTATAAGTGCCTGCCTGGCAAGTGAAAGGGCCTGTGTTTAATTCCTAGTACAAAAAAAAAAATAGAGGTCTTGTGATATAGGTCAGTGTCAAGATTCTGGGATTAATTTCCAGTACTACAAAATCTATGAGTCCTATTGCATTTAAACTTCAAATTTTGCATTTACATTGCATTTTTTTGTCACAAATAGGATTTTATTTATCATTATTAAAAATCTGGGTTTTAAACAGTATCTTGGACTGGTGGTTCACATCCCTCAACTCGTTCAACTTTAGCTTGAGTCTCAGCCCAAGTAGCTTTTCCAGAGCTACCACCTTCACCGTGAAGCTCTACGAGTTTCTGCAGCATTTTTATGTTTCTGTTGAAGACATCATGAATGGGATAAGTAGACTGGCAAGCCTTTTCTATGCCTTTCCCAGTGTTGAGGGGAATCAGTGTATTGACCACTTCCTTACACTCATTTGTCGGCACCTTTTGGGTCATGATTTTCCTCATCTTCTTCTGGATTTGGCGGACTTATTGGTGCTGAGTGTAAGAGGTCTTACTATGTAATTGTTGCATTTTTTAGTAAAGGCAACACAGAACAAACAAAGCAAATAACCATCTGTAGTCTTGACATCAACATGCGCTTCGATTACAGTCTGCCATTTTTTGACCATGGGACACATTTTGTCACGGGTAAGATCCGTGCCATGTAAGTTAGCTGGGCAGTTTTTGCCCTGAACATCTTCCATAATTAGCTTGAATTTTCTAAAGGCAATTTCATCATTCTGCCGATCGGCAAGGCTCACTTTGAACACACGACCTTTGAGCCCATTAGACGCAGTTTTGGCTCCTTGAGTTCTAATGACTGGTGTGGCCCAAGTATTTCTTATGCTGGGCATAGCTGGTACCTTCGCATCATCCCAGTCTTTCTTAGAAGTTAGATTAACCACTTTCTTCTTGGCTCCGGTTTTGCTGCCTTTCATAAGGCGCTTGTTCTTGCTACCACCACAGTGCTGCTCAGAGAGCCAAAAAGGCTTGCGTTGCATTTTAAAAGGGCTATTCTAAACAAAATTGTTTCATCTAACTGCCCCACCAGCAAAAGCAGAGCTAATGTTTGGTTTAAAATAGTACTATCACTAGTGTGAGAAGCTGAAAGAAACTATGTATATATGGTATATGTATATATATACTATATTTATAGTATGTATATAAAAGATAGTCAGATAGTTAAATTACTGATTTCTCTGAGTTTATTGAAGAGAAAGGTTTCCTGTTAGTGTGACAATTAAATGCAGATATCTTCTACTCTAACTGATTTGAAGATAACAATACACAATGTATATACCATTGTTACCCCCTAATTACTATGATTTGAAATAGTTTTATTTTTTTTCTCTTCAAAATAAAAAAGATTTGAAAAGAAAAAAATAGTATTGGCTAAAAAGCATAAATCTAGTAAACTCTTCCAGAATCACATTTTTAAAAAATGTGATTAGGATAGTACTTCCACAAGGAGCTGAAGCTTATTATCATAGGCTATCGAATCTTTCAAAAAACAACAAAAAAATCTAAACAGAGATCTCCTCTGATCACAGCCCAGCAACTGAGCAAGTCTAACACAAATGAAACCACAGATCTGGAGAATATTCAGTCAGTAACCAGATTATACGCTTCAAAATAAATATACTAATCAGGTGCATGGGTGTGCATATATGATCCCAGCATTCAAGAGCCTTAGGCAGGAGGACTGAAAGTTTAAACCTAACATTTTAGGTTTTTAGGGCAATTTAGTGAGACTATGCCTCAAAATAAAAATCAAAAATAGCACGAAATGTAGCACAGTGTGAAGGATCTAGGTTCAATTATCAGTATGAGAGCAAGATAAAAAGGAAGAGAGAGGGGGGCAGGAATTATTTTTAAGTGAACCAACTCAACATAGTTTAAAAATACCAAGAAGCACAAAAACACTTCACAAAATGCTAACCCTCCCTCTTACATGCATTGTCTGAGTATATATATCTACCAGCCTCTTTCGTATTGCAGTATAGATCACAGCATGAGTTGTTCATTTCAGCTGCCTCTCTTAGCCATGAATTTGGAAATTCAAGCAGTTAAATAATGCTTCAGAGTAAGATTTCATCCTGTTCTCTGCTCCCTGGGCAGCACGGGGCCATCCCAGAGCCCAGGGTCATCTGTTTCCTCCCCACCATCCTCCCCCAGTGCAGCCCGCTGCTCACTTACCTGTCTGGAGCAGGAGGAGGCCTAAGGCCACCACCGGAGGCTGCAGGATCATGTTGACCCCACGATGTCTGCACTGCACAGGTCTTAGTTCTCAGGATGCAGCTTCTCCTTCCCCCCTGAGTGTCAATCACTGGACCCTGCCCTTTGGGAGAAAAGCAGACAAGGGGCTCAGAGTTGTGTTAGCCCCTCATGGTAGACAGGGAAAGCTGTCCCCCAAAGCAGCCTTTCCTTTCCCAGTTCCTTCCCCACCTGCAGCCTCCAATCGGACTCAGGTTCTGACATAGGAGCGAAGAAGGGGGAAGACAGCAGTGCAACCAGAGGGGGTGATGCCGAGTGTGGCCAAGGAGCAGAATTCCAGAGCAAAGGCAGAGAGGTGTTGGCAGTGGTTTGGGCCACACATCAGCCAGCTCCCTGCCAAGTTCACCGAGAGACTAAGATGAATTGAGTAGAAAAGAATATGAAGCACTCTGTCTAGCTCCTCATGCTACCAGAAGCGGTGGCTCGGGCTGCATTCACCGAGGGGTGTTAAGACAACGCCTCAAGAATCACTGGGTTCAGATCCAAGCACTGACATCCACAGAGCTGGGGGACCCTCAGTGTGACAGAGCCCTCCAAGCCTTGCTTTCCTCGCTGGTAAAACAGAGCTAAACACACTGGCTGTGTCTCCTGCAAAGGATCAGTCTAATGAAGACAAAAGCTGGGTAGACCATTGAAAACAGACCTAAGGTGCTGACAGCATTAGCCAACAGCTTCAGCTCTTGTTATCTACTGTGCTGAGCAGACTCTGTGCTCAGGACTCACTGGCATCTAAATGCTGGGGGCAGCTGCTCTCAGCTCATCCACAGGGAAGGACGCTGACTCAGGAACTCATGAGTGCTCCCACTCCAGGCTGATGTTCCCTCTTGCTCTTTCTTACTTATTAAGCCGCACAGGCATCATGAGTAAGCTGCCCAGTACTTCATTAACTCCCTGATTGGTGTCAAGATTCAGGAATTTCCTCCCAAGTGGTACAGGGTGCTCCACT
The DNA here is from genome assembly GCA_004027295.1 of Dolichotis patagonum. Taxonomy (NCBI): domain Eukaryota; kingdom Metazoa; phylum Chordata; class Mammalia; order Rodentia; family Caviidae; genus Dolichotis; species Dolichotis patagonum. The sequence continues at coordinate 68,650 of PVJX010006535.1, read as the reverse complement.
TCCGGCTGTGCAGCAATGAGGGGCTTCATCGAAGCCAAGTCCCACATTCTGCACAAAACCTGTGCATCAGCCTCTGCACTTGGTTGAATCTAGGGCCTTTACATGGAGCTACATCCCCAGGCATGTTTCACTTTTAATTTTGAGACAAGGTCTTGCTGAGTTACTAAGTCACCCAGGAAGAGCTCACACTTGCAACCCTTGCCTCAGCCTCCAACAGTGTTGGGATTACCGCTGTGGACCACCCTGCCCAGCTCTTTTCCACCTCTTATGAAATGAAATGAGTTGACAACATGTGGCCTTAACCATTTAAACTTTCTTTCCAGGCTCTCCCAGGCTCACATAAGGTACTTTAGTGTCTTACATTAACCTTGGTTGAAAGATCTTTGCTTTAGGCCTGCATCTTGTTTTGCTTATTGCTGTTTTGCTTTGGTTAGGTGTGGTTTGATTTGGTTTCGTTTTTTTGAGATAAGACCTCACTGAGCAGTCCATGCTGGGCTTGAACTTACTATCTCCTGCCTCAGCCTCCCAAATGCAAGGACTGAAGCTCCAAAACACCATATCCTGCTTCCACCTTCTTGAACTCAAACACTCCGAGTGCTGGGATGTCTCCCAGGATGTCCCATGACCTATTGGTTCAAATTCTCCTCTTCCATTAAAAAAAAAGCTTGAACCTGGACCTTGATCCTCCCTTTCAGAATCACAAAGCCAATTTTCTCCACACTCTTGCACTTGAGATTTGTTACACAGAATAAGAATATTTCTGGTTATTGGCTGCCCTGTTTGTCTCTGCCTTTGTATGCTTCAAAGAAACACTATTGATCCCACCTCAACCAACTAACGAAGAACAAAGGCTCAAATGGCTCACACACAATTAAATCACATCCTTTCTAATTGGGAATCAAAATATTTTGTAACAAGTTTTATCATAGTCTAAGATTAGGCCAAAAAACCCATGATGTTAATGAAAAGGACTTTATGAAACATTTAATTCAATTGTAACAGTTATTACTAATATACTGAGCCTAACGAAATATGATTCAGTACATGGAAGATATAAAGAATCCAGGATACCGCGATCAGGGGAGATAGGGGTCAGTAAGCAAGTGACTAATAAAGTCAGGCTGAGCGAGAGAAAAGGGAAATATGCAATCAGCCCCCAACGCTGCCCCACTTCCCGCGCTCCCACAGCTCTCTCAGGACAGGAAGACCCCCAACTTCTTACCCCAACAACTCACTCCTTAGCCTCTGTGGATTTGTCTCCCAGGTTTCCTCTGCTCTCTCTCCTGCCCTTCCAGCCATAGCCGCTCGGGCTTCCTTCCCGTCTACCTGGGCCTTGAGCCTCTGCCCTAGCTGGGTTCTGTCTCCCTCCTCACTCCCGTCCTCGCCGGAGCTCACTCTTCCCCTCTTCCTTCCAGTCCCTGCTTCCAGGTGGCCTCCTCCCAGGGAGCCCTTGGTCCAGCCTCAGTTTAAAGTACTCAAGCAGCCTCTCTGTATCATCACTGTGGGAACCACCCACACAACTCTCCTTGACTTTCCTTGAAAAGAACTATTTCCGTGTTTTGGATAAACTTGGACTTATCTCCGTGTATTGATATGTACAGAGCCAACTAGGCTACTTCTTTGTCCCTTCAGTTGGTTTTAAGCAATGTAAATTGGGCTGGCTGAGGAGTTGGTATGTAATCTCTGAAGCAAGGCCACAGTAGATAGTGGCTGTTTCCCCATGCAGGGTCTCCCCCAAGTACATGGTTGAGCTGGGTGGATGGAGAGCCGTGCTCCACTCTGTCAGCTGGTACCAAAGCTTGAGAAAGAGGTTAAGACTTCCCAGGGCAAAAAGGATTGTACATCAGAACTGAAACACTGACCTCAAATTATTACCTACATTGTGTCATGCAGATTACTTTCTCTGCATTTCTGCCCAGTCACAGGAGTCACATATTTCCCACCACTCTCACTGGCACTCATCCCTGAGCCAATCCTCTTATGGAGAATTAATAAAACTAGGGTTGGGATCTGGGTGTGGCCTTTGTGCTTGTGAACTGCCATCTTGGCTAGATTTAGGACCCTTTGGCTCCCCATAACTACACATGTCTTAGGTTGCACTGGAAGTGCTAGACTGGAATTAACTCACTAGAATTCCAATAATTTCTCCTTGAGATTACAAATATAAACGCTCCTGAACTGAGATGAGGACAGGAAAGGGGTCTCTATGATTACCCTATCTAAGTTCTCTAATAGCACCCCTTCCCTTCCTTCCCTTGCTGCTACATCTGTGTGTGTGTGTGTGTGTGTATGTGTGTGTGTGAGATTGTAGTTTGTATATCTCTTCCCTCCTGTCTAGCACTGTCCAGTGAGATTCAGTCATTCTATGCCAGTGTTGTTCAACACAGCAGCCGAGAACCACTGGGACTATGGAGTCTTTTACATGTGGCGAGCACAGCTGAGATTTTAAATGCTTTGCATTTAATTGGATTCTCGTTAAAAGCAAAGTTGCTACAAATGACTACTACTGTGTTAGACAGCATCCAACTTTAGACCATGAACTTGCCCAGAGTGCTGGCACATGCCTGTAATCCCACACTCAGGAGGCAGAATCAGGAGGACCATCATGAGTTCAAGATCATCCTGAACTACATAGGAAGACCCTGTCTCAAATAAATAGAAAGAAAAGTTTAGACCATAAACTCTTTTAAGCAAACTTAAGTACTGACTTTATAGATAAATCTGTGGAACCACCAAGGCTTACAGAGAGATGATTCATTTTTACTGAAGTGGAAAAGAACAGAGTGGGGAAAGGATTCCCCTAAGAAGTGACACATGAAGTTAATAATTAAGAAATGCGGGTAGAGGGGCGAAAGGCATCTGAAGAAGAGGAAATGGTGACCAAGAGTCAAGGCAAAGATGTGGAACCAAAGCCCTATGATGGTAACGACTGCACAGCCCCGCGGAGCTGCGTTTCCTGACCCGGCCCCTTTCCCTCATCCTCACTGTGGCTCACATGCTCCCAAGCAAGGCGGCGCCATGGACTCCTCCTTTGCATGTTCATGGGAGCTGCACAGGTGTCACAGATCACCACTCTCTAGGAACAACTCCAGGTTCCTCTGAGGGGACATCACAGAGAGGGGTCAGGCTCAACAAGGCGACAGTGCCCGGCTCCCAGCCCTGCATTTCCAGTGGTCACCACTCCCTGCCAAAGAGTCCAACTGCTTGGATTCACCATATTTTTTACCAAAGCTAGGTCCCCTTAACCCCCGTCCACAGCTAAGGGCTCACACACGCACCCCATGGGCCTGTCCTCCCCCCGCTTCCCCCACTTCATATGAAGCCAGAGCTCCAACTGGACTTCTGCAGCTCCCTCCACCGGCCCTCCACCCCCCATGCTGCTCTCCCCACCGGTCCTCCACCCTGGCTATTTCCCTTTACACATTACTAAGACTTAATAAAAGGTTATGTGATGCTCAAAACTTTTTGAAATCATAAATATAAATGTAAAATTTACAAGGCATCCATGGTTATCAAAAATAAGCCAGGGATGGTGGTACTAGACTCCCAGTTACTCCAGAGGCTGAGACAGGAGCCACAGTTGCAAATTCAGGTTTCAGCTGGGTAATTAAAAACCCCTGTCTATGCCTGCCAAGTGCGAGGTCATGAGTTCCATCCTTGGTACCAAAAACAAACAAACAAACAAAAAAACCCTCCAAAAAACAAAAACAAAAAAACTCTGTCTCAAAATTTAGAAATAGGGCTGGGGATTTAGCTTAGTAGGCATAAGTGCCTGCCTGGCAAGCACAAAGTCATGAGTTTAATCCCCAGTACAAAAAAAAAAAAAAAAAAACAAAGAAAAGAAAAGCCGGCATGGTAGCTCCATGCCTGTAATCCCAGCACTCAGATGGCTGAGGCAGGAGGATTGTTGTAAACTGGAGACCAACCTGGGCTACAAAGTGAGCTCAAGGCCAGCCTGAACTGCAAGAGAGACCCTGTTTCAAAAAGACAAAAAAAAAAAAGAGGGTATGTAACACAGTGGTAGTGTTCTTCCTATTATGCGTAAGGCCTTGTACATGTGAAAGTTGATTACTGTAGGTAATTATTAAAAATTTATCACAATTAAAAATAAATAATAAATAATTTTTAAACTATAAGTAAAATGTAACAGTAAAAATGTGCCCATCTCACAAATACTCACTGACTATATATAACATATTACACATGATTTTATTCATTTTGGATATATCAATGAAGCAAACAAAAACAGGTCTCAGGTAGCTTATATGTAATAAGAAGGCAAACATGGGAATTTAGAAAAAAATCATAAAAATTGATTAGTATATCGCAGGATGATGAGTGCTAGCATAAGAAAAGTAAGAGAAAAAAAGAAAGGCTGAGAGGTTCAATGCTGTCACTCAAGTTGCATGACCCCAGTCAGACCCGTGCTCCTACCAGAAAAGATAAGAGAGCCGGAGGGCCCTGGCTGGAAGGAAGAGGGTTCAGGTTTACAGAGCTCCTGAGGCTTTGCCTGAGGTGAAAAGAGCCAAGCAAAGAGCAGCCAGGGAAGATGCAGGAGACTAAGACATATGGGCCTCAAGGGCCACTCTGAACCTCAACAAAGCAAAGGGGTGCCAGTGTGAGTGAACAGGGAATCTGGATCAGAAGGCCCCCTGCGGAGCCTGGCCCTTGGGACTCACTGCAGGAATTATGGATGGAGCGAGGAGGTAGTCAGAGCACATGCAGTTCAGAACGTGCTGAAAACAGGGCTGATCACCCCTGGGGAAGAGAGAAGTAGGGCCAGAAGGTGATCCCCCAGGATTCTGCTGCCTAGGGACAGGGTGCCAGCAACTGGGAGAGCTATGAGGACTATGAACTTTGCAGGGAGTAGTCTGGGTCTCAGACTTGCCGAGGTGAGCTATCAAGCAGAGACAGCTGGCACCGGGAATAGGTCTGGGCTAAAGGTACCCATCTAGGAGTCACGGGCTCAGCAATGGCATTTTAAAGCCCTCAGCCTGAAATAGATACTTGAAGGAATTCCTGGAGCTAAGGACAAGGTCTCAGCCTTTCTCTATAGAAAGGTGAGGTAGAAAAGGCATCAACCCAAATTTAGCTGAAGACCAAAGAGATCAGAGGAGGGCAAGAAGCGGAGTCCAAGAAGCCACATGAATCTAGACAGCAAGGAACTGGGATGGAGCTGGGTCAAGAGCACAAAGCAAAGCAGACGTGGGCCACAGAATTGAGTGACCTGGAGACAGCCTCACTGAGCTTACAAGGAAAGAGAAAATCAGACAGTGATTGAGAACAGAGAACATTTTCAATTATTATTATTATTATTATTATTATTATTATTATTACTACTGGCAAAAAGAAAAAATGGAGTGCTGGATGTTGGGGAGTAGGGTCATTTTATTTTTTAATGGCAAAAATAATGTAGGTTTATATAATCTGACAATAGTCAAGAAGAGGAAGAAAAAGTGTAGAAGGGGAAATTTTGCTGGGCAAGAGAGCAATGAAATCAGTGCCCAGTTGGAAGGTTGGGTTTGGCCCAAACCGCAGGTGTCAGATCATTGTACTGCTAAGTGGGTGAATCTGTGGGAGCTCTGGCCAATGTCCTCTCAGAGAAGGAGGGAAGGCAGGAGGATCATGAGTTCAAGCCCAGCCTAGCCAATTTAGAGACTCAGAGAACATCTGTCTCAAAATTAAAAATGGCGGGGAATGTAGCTCAGTTCAAAGACTCTGGGTTCAATTCCCCAGTAGAAAAAAAGAAAGAAGAAAAGAAGAATTCACAAAAAGTTCACAGTGAGGAAGGGGATCATCTGAGAGACAATATCCCCAGGCACCAGTTGCTATAGGTCACCAGGGAGGAGGAGAATTGTCTAAGGAGATAATGACCTTTCAAACTCAGGGGTGTCTCCAAATCTCTCCCACACCCTAAAGATATTCAGTGGCATCCCAGTCCCTCCAAACTCCAAAGGCCCCTCTGGCCCCTTCCCAGCCTGGACACAGCCTTCCACTCCCCACCCAGACCATAGCAGCACTCCGTAGAGGCTAAGGGAGACCTTCAAAAGTCAGCACCAACACGAGGCTCCCCTTTCAGAGAACATTACATTCTGTACAATGGGTTGTTTTCAAAAATATGTTTACAAGTCATGAAGTCAATGAAGATAGCTAGACCAATGGCATACTCATTCCCAATATTACAGACACTGGCCTAAAGAAATATGGCTAATCCAAAGGCACCACTCTGTTTTCTATGGGGTTTTTAAAAATCTTCCTATTTGTCATATTACACTTGCTTAACAAAAAGCTTAAATAATTCAGCTATGTGAGTTTCTTATTCCATTTAAACAAGAATCAACCTTCCAATAGACCCAAGGAACTATTTATGTGCACTTCTACTTTCTACTCATCAAACATCACTGTGCTCACTGACTCCCAACTGATACGAGTGCAGCAGACAGCAGTGTTCTGGTTCCCTCCCTGCCATAAGTCTGCAGAGGACTGGACTTACCAGTTAGGAGATGGATTCTCAGCTTCTCACTGGCAGGCTTCCCTTCTCCTGTCCTGCTTACTGCTGACTCTTTCTCCAAAGCTGTTTATGTACAGAGCCCGCCTTCTCCCAGAATTCCATTCCTTATCTCTCTGCCACACCTTTACAGAACACTAGGAGGGATGCTTGAAAATCAAATCTGTAATCAATTAATCTTCTTGCAAGATTTTACCCACTTACTAATTGAAACAGATTCTAGGGAAACCCTGGGGTCAGAATGAAGAGGATTTCTTCTCTACTGGGCTATTTTAAAAGATGTAGCAAGAATTTTCATCTGTGATGTGACGTCGGGATTGAAACCTCAGATTGACTTTGAGAAGGCTGGTGTAGGAAATGATGTGAACCTCTCAATTTACAGATGAGTAACTGAACTCCAAAAAGAGGAAGCAAGAGTGAGAAGTCTTTGAGAGCAGAGGCAGAAGTGAAAGCTGTGCTTAACTATTTCTCCTGCATGGTTCTGCCACTTGACGAACTCTTTCCCCCCATACTGAGGACTGAATGCAGGGCTCACACATACTAGATAAGCAGCTCTACCACATACAGCCTTTCCTTTTTATCTTATACTTTGAGAAAGGGTCTCACTAAGTTGTCAAGCCTGGCCTTGGACTTGTAATCCTGTTTTCTCAGCCTCCCAGGTACCTGGCCACCTGGCCAGGCTGAGCACACATATCAATACATGCTTATTGGGCAACTCCTGCTAATGGACAAATGAATAAATAAACCTATCTGTGCCTCAAAAGTTTGGAAAATAAACTGTCAAAGTGAAAAGGTGAAGTAAACTACCCCAGGCCCCAGTGTAATGTATATACATTGTTCTAGTGTTAATGTGTTTGTTGATACTACTAGAGTTGAAGCTACAGTGTAGGGTAAGAATGTTAGAATTGGGTGTGGTCAGTTTCCGTACAGGCCGCTAGAGGGCACCAGCTTATATACAGCTGAATGTTTCTCCAAAGACCAATGGGACCATGAAGCATCCTCATCCTCCAAATCAAAACCATGTGGATTGGCTTCTTAAAGATATTAAAGTCAACATGGTGGCACATGCCTGCTATCCCAATATTCAGGAAAGCTGAGGCAGGAAGATCAAAATTTCAAGCCCAATAGCATTAGGCTTTTTTTTTTTTTTTTTTTTTTGGTACCAGAGATTGAACTCACAACTTTATGCTTGCCAGGCAGGCACTTACGCCACTGAGCTAAACCTGTCCTCTACCTTTTTTTTTAATAGATAGAGTAGGATAGTTTTTTAAAGGACTCAGAACACTCCAAAACCAAGACCTCCTGCAGCACTTGGGCTCCAAGCTGAACTGCCCAAGCTAAGTATAACACGTGTGCTGAATTCTGTCAAAAGCCCTGTGAAGGCATTATGGCTTTATATAATATTATTAATGATATATGATGTCAATGCTTATTAATAATATATGTTGACAAAGAATTGCAACATTCTATCAGGACACTGACATGGAAATAGTTCAACAAAATATTAAATGAAATGACAGCCTACTTTATAGGAGTTTACAGTAAAAATGCCTTAAAAAATCACAACATATGTATATAACATGTATGTCTATATGGAAATGTCATGGGAAAAGACACATCAAACTATTCAGTCTCCTACCTGGAACAAAACAGACTTTTAGATTGATTATATCATTTGAGTATTGATAAAGTTGGTAAGACTGATAAGACTTTGATAAGTCTTATCTGATCGATAAGATTGATATGGCTGATAAGATTGATAAGACTTTGAGATTTATATATTATCTGAGGTTTTTTTTTTTTTTTTTTTTTTTTTTTTTTTTTTTTTTTTTTTTTTTTTTTTTTTGTACCGGGGATCGAACTCACAACCTCACGCCTGCCAGGCAGATGCTTAAGCCACTGAGCTAAATCCCCGGCATTAGCTGAGTATTTTACAAGGATGTAGCAATGAACTCCAGGTGGTGGTACAGGTCTGTAAACTCAGTTACTTGGGGAGACTGAAGCAAGAGGATCCCAAATTTGGGTCAATCTATGCAATTTAGTGAGAGCCTGTCTTCAAAAAAAAAGTAAGAGTGCTGGTGATACACAACAGTGATAGAGTATTTGACTAGCATGGATCAATCCCAAGCACCACAAAAGCAAGAAGAAAGAAAGAAGAAAGAAGAAAGAAAAAAGAAAGGAAAGAAAGAAAGAAAGAAAGAAAGAAAGAAAGAAAGATTCATTTTATTAAAAGACAAAATAAACAAGTGTCAAATCTGTGCATTCTAATTACAATCATCCTTTTCTATAACCCATAAGGTCAGAGAAAGAAAACAATCAGAGTTGCCTAAAGATACACTGGACCATAAGCAGGCACCAAAATCATAAAATAATGTTTTAATAAGCACACTAGTGCTACCAAGAATCATATTTTGCTCCCACAAAGTGGGAAATGCAAGGGCTCATGCATGCTTATTGGGAGACTGTGATTAGAATCTAAGTCACACACGGCTTCATGAAATCCCTACTTCATAGTTACTGAACACTTAACTGCTCTGTGTCAGCCTATCCTTCCTTATCCCATGAAGGTCACTTAGAATTTTACAGGGCTAAGTTAAGGAAGGGGGAAAGTTAAGTATTTACATTTCCATAAGAAGAAAAATTAATGATAGCACCAAAACTCCCATCCTGCTTTACTCAGAATCCAGTAGGCCGCCGGTCTGCTCTATGTTCATTGTTGTCTGTGTGAATAATTTCCCTTGGATATTGGCCCTTGCTGCTGCATTCTGACTTTCTTGAGGGAAAATCAAGAATCTGTGTATTTGTGGCGCTATATCACAGCTTGAGTGTTCAATAGGGCAGACATTTTTCTTCCATCCAACCAGCCTCCAAATGGCTATCACCAGCCCAGTCAAGCACTGGACCAGGCCGAGATACAAGGTGTTACGGAGTTTACTTCCTGAATAACGGTTGGGAAAGACAGAACACACACGCATGCGCACTATAAACGAGAGAACTTCAGATTGGAATAAACTATCCTGGAAATACCGCAGACAAGAGACAGGCCGATCATTACTGTCGAAGTAGGGTGGGTCAAATGCACAGGTAGAATTTAAGCTGGAAACTGAAAGATGAGGAAGACACAGGCGCACCACCTTCTTAAAGCCGTATTCTAATGAGTAGAACAGTGGTCAAAAAGGAGCCGGGCCAGAAAGAACACGGGCTGTGCCCAAGCATGCAGAGGGGCTGACTGCAGAGGGAGCCCGGAGAACCTGTGAGGGGCAGCAAAACCCTGTGCATCGGGAAGCTGTTGAAAGGCTTTCAATAACAGAATCTGATGGATGAGCTCAAACAAAATAAAATACAGGGGCTGCTGTGTGAGGAGGACGGATTATTACAAAAAAGAAGTGTAAGAGAGGACTAAGAACAGGAAGCTGCACTCCACACCTGGCTAAATAAGATCTATTCTAAAAATTAAGGCCATCGGCTTTCTCAGTGTAGCCCCACTGCGTTTGTAGTGGGCAGTGCTGGTTCAGGACACAGCCACAGAACCACTGAGTCGTCCTGAAGTATGGAGCTGGGAAAGTCTGAGTCTGGCTGAAATCCAATGTGATTTTCTAAAAACACTCACTTTTAGATTTTAAGGACCCAAGTAGGGACTCAAGTAAAACCTATACTTTAGCTAGTAGAATTGTACCCATTTCAGCTTTGATAAAAGCACAATGACATACAATAAGTGAAATAAGTCATCAAATAAGATAACTTTTTTATCATGATGATCAAGTCACTGTTTATGCGAGAGGAATTTTGGTAAGAATAGAAGAGTTGTTGGAGATGGCAACAGAAATTGCAAGCCAAGCATGATGGTACACACCTGTATAGTAATCCCAGCACTCTAGAAAGCTGAGACAGGAGGGTCACAAGTTACAGCCAAGCCTGGGAAACTTAGTGACTTATGTTTTACCCCAATAAACTAGACGATGTCCAAAAGGGGGGTTGAAAATAGCACTTTTTATTATTAGCTGGCACCAGCGACACAGACGCGACAGAGTTTGCAGTCTGTGCAATTAGGTTACATTGGCAAGGGGTTTATAAAGGAAAAAACCACAAAGTATGAGTGGGGAGGGGTAAGGGTGTAGGGGCTCTGTTTGTTCTTCTTATTAGGTTTTTAGGACAAACCTTAACAGAGGCAACTGGATTTACAGAAAATTATAATTGGTGATGAGCCAATAACAGGAAACTTTACAACTCATGGTTAATTTACAGGTATCTTATAGAGTACAAAGGCTTACAACTTTAAAGCCTGGCAGTGGGCCAATTCCTGGAAATTTACAGAGTACAGAGGTCACAGCTGCACAGGATAGGGGGTATGACCAGGCATCTGGAATTTTAGGAGGAACAAAGGTTGGAATCTAAGATGATAGCAATGGCGCATACAGAACAGGATGAAGACACTCAGGTTAGAGTACAACAACTTAGTGAGACACCATCTCCGAATAAAAAATAAAAGAAAGTCTGGGTACTCAATGAAGGTTCTGGATTCAACCTCCAGTGCCACCAAAGCAAAACAAAACAGAGCACTGCCTTGCAGTATAAAAAATTTCTGTGTTACATAAATTACATTTAAAATGAATGAAAAACTACAAAAGCAAAATGAAGAAAATGTACCAAATTATCATACAGCAGATTTTAAGGAAAATACAAAGCTATAATAAAATATTTCCCAAAGAACCCACTCACAAAACAGTGGTCATTGTTTTGTGCAAATTATTAAAATAATTTGCACATTTAAACACACGCCCTACTACCATATCTGAGTACACTAAACTATTTTTAACTTAACAGCTTTCTCTTGGAAAAAAAAGAAGGGTTTCTGCCTCATGCTTTTCTAGGAATTGTTTTATCTTGCTTTGTTTTGTTTTTCCTGCTAATACAGAAATGATAGATATACATGTAAAGACTCATGCATGTGTAGAGCTTATAAACAGTTTAGAGAACCAACTATATAACACATGTTGAAATGAACAACTACTTTGAAGAAAAAGAGACACTACAATACCCAGTGCTGATTCCATAATGTCATGATGTGAAGTCCAGCAAAAAATATCACTTTTTGTTCAAAGTGATCTTAGCTTGCTTTGCCTTGTTTAAGTTCGACACACATTAAGGTATGGACAGCTGTTTTGAGGAGAATGAGAGACACTATGATAGCCATTCATGGCTTCCCTAATGTCTGGTCTTGAAGACCTGTAATGCCCTCCTCATCCTGCTCAGATCAATTCCATACTAGGTTGTTTCATGTGAATTCCCTATATGTGACAATATGGACAACAATTTGGAAGAAAACAAGAGTCAATATGATAGAGAGTGAATATCTCCAATTGTCTAGCTTTGAAATTTATGTCTTACATTGCTTTCTTGTGATCTGCTTTGCTCTGTTTTGTTGTGTTTAATTTTACCCTATTGATATAATTGCATGTATATTTGAGTGGGTAAGATGGATGACCATATTGCTGTTTTTGTCAGATTGTGGAGCAGAACTGTTAACAGTCTCACTGTTTCAATTTCTACTTTACATGTTTTATCTTTGTAATTTGAACAACTATTTCCAAGAAGTCATTATGTAATTAGTCAAGTAATAATTTCTTAGGTTTTATTGTTGTTGTACTTTTCCTTTTTTCCTTGGAATACTGTATTGTCACTACCCTTTATTCTGTTTTATTTTGTTTTGTTTTTTTCTCTTTAAATAAAATTATTTAAACAAAAAAAGAAGGGGAGACATGTTGTAGGCAAAAAGGACTAGAACTAAAATTTACACAAAAATATTCAATACCAAGTAAAAGATTTAGGGCACAAGCCCTGGCTCTGGGGGTGTCATAACCTGACTCAGCCACCCAATGACAAGACCACTGAGATGAACCCTGGGAAGAGCAGGAAAGGAGTTTTGCTTCAGGCCCAGCAGAAAGCACAGATCTGTGGCTGGGTGCCTGGGGCAGGGATGGGGTTTTAGAAAAGAGGACAGAAGGCAATGGCTGGGGGTTTGCCGAGCTGTGGTCTGTACAGCCGGAAGTGTAGGCAGCCCTTGCAGGTCCTAGTATGCTTGGTCTCAGGACTGGTTCCAGGAGGTTCCTGACAGCCATCAGCCTGAGGGGCCTGATTTGCCTCCCATCACTGGATGACTGCTGCTGGGCAGGGACTGCCAGCCCTGCCCCTCAGGGGTGATGACTCAGGCCCTGGCAATGAGGTCTCCACGTGTGCTCATCCAGTCTCCACTCTTCCCCAGTCTCCACTCTTCCCGAAGTTGAGATGCCTGCAGGCGTAAGGCAATAACCAGAGATTTCTAAGAATGGCCCCGGGGCATGGAGAACTTTGCCCTTGAACACTCTGATGGTTATTTTAGATGCTCTGATCTTGGTGTCTTCATTCTTGAAGGGGGTGGAGATAGGGTTAGTAAAAGTAGACCTAATAAGGGAGCCCCACACCACAGTAGATTCCTGGGGCCTCTGTCCTCTTCCCACAGGAAAACTGCGTACCCAGACACTGGTGGTTCTTTTGCAAAAACACAGCTTCACAAAAAAAGAAAAGAAGAGGGATGAGGGGAGGGGAGCACAGGAGAGGGGAGCTACTTTCCCATGAGGACACAAGCACAACTTGGCCACAAACACAAAGGCTGCTTCCATGTCCACACCACAGGCCTGCTGAACAGGCTTCTTAACAGAGGAAGGAAAGAGCAGCACAGAGGTGCTCACTTTAGGAGACTCAGTATTCAAGTATGACCTTTTAGACTTGGAAGGAAGTTTTAAGGTCATGGAGTCCTCATATGGTCCTGCTTAACTTTTTTTCTTTTTTACTTTTTTTTTTCTTTTTTTCTTTCTTTTTCTTTACTTTTGTTTTATTTTAAAAAGAAAGAAGAAAATACAGAAAAGGCAACTGACAAATAAAAAAACGCAATAGGACAACAACAAAAACAACTACAGCTACATAGGTTTTCAAAACCAAATGATAGAAATTTAACAACAGTTGTTATAGTGCATATTGTTGTCTTCAAAATAGTTGCTCAGCTTCCCAGATACAACAATAAACCAAAACAGTAAAACAGAACAAAACACTGGATTGCAAAAACAAGACACAAGGAAATCCCCCACAGTTGCTGCAATGCACATTGTTAGCCTCCAAATAGATGCGCAGACTGCCAGCTTTAGGATAACAGTCCTTGTGGAAATCAGTAGCCCCTTCAGAATTTTTATATCAAAACAGGCATGCATATATCTCAGACAAAAATCTTCTTTATTTTCAGGAGCTGTACACATATATCATATGCCTGACTTTCATGAAGCACACGAATTCCCGTATCACAAATTCCTAGACAGGCGTGTGGCACATGCCTCTCATATTAGCACCCTGGGAGACTGAGACAGGAGGATCATGAGTGTGAGATCAGCCTGGGCAATTTAGTGATTTAACAGTAATTTGCCTAAAAATAATATTTAAAAAATATTTTTAAGGGCAGACTCTTGGTTTTGTTGTACCCCAAAAAACTAGACAACGTCCAAAAGGGGGGTTGAAATAGCACTTTTTATTTTTAGCTGGCACCAATGACACAGACGCGACAGAGTTTGCAGTCTGTGCAATTAGGTTATACTGGTAAGGGGTTTATAAAGGAAAAAACCGCAAAGTATGAGTGGGGAGGGGTAAGGGTGTAGGGGCTCTGTTTGTTTTCTTATTAGGTTCTTAGGACAAACCTTAACAGAGGCAGCTGGATTTATAGGAAATTATAATTGGTGATGAGCCAATAACAGGAAACTTTACAACTCATGGTTAATTTACGGGTATCTTATAGCATACAAAGGCTTACAACTTTAAAGCCTGGCAGTGGGCCAATTCCTGGAAATTTACAGAGTACAGAGGTCACAGCTGCACAGGATAGGGAGTCTGACCAGGTATCTGGAATTTTAGGAGGAACAAAGGTTGGAATCTAAGATGATAGCAATGGCGCATACAGAACAGGATGAAGACACTCAGGTTAGAGTACAACAGGTTTAATCCTTAGTATCAAAACAAAAGCTTCTTAATTTGTATCAAAGCACTTTTAAGCTTTAAAGCCCAGTTAGCAGTCTCTGGGTTGGGCAGCAAGGGGGGCTGGAAAACAGAGGTAATTGTATGCCTACATTCAGTGTAGGCCACTGTTGAATCCCAATGTGAGCTCATTATCTTCTGAAAATAGAAATACTCTTTTAGGAGGTTGTGGGTAGAACCTGCAAAACCAGTCGTTTAACTGGTTTTGAAAAAGACAATACCAAGGTGAACAATGAAGGGCCTAAAATCAACAGCAGGAAAAGGTAAGAAGCCAGAGGTAATCACACTCACTGCCCTCTACTGACAGAGCAGTAGGTCATTTGGATCCTTCACTTCATAGACATAGATGTCTTCCTCAGTAATGTAGAGGTTCTATTCTATGGTGTAGATGTTCTCCTCTGAGTGAATTTGCAAATCCTAAGGGAGGAAGGTGGCCAGAGTGAAGAGACCATAAAAATAAAATGCTGCAGTTGATGGAAACATTTCCCAAGTAACACATTTGTGGAATAGAGCTAGAAAAACAGGTTTTTCTGAAGAGGCTGCAATCAAAGGCAGAGCATACTCCTTGGTGGTACACTGACTGGGGAAAATCCATGAAATCATTTGGTGAAGAGCTAAGAAAATTTGAGTGAATCTTAATTTTCTTAGGCATAAAAAGTGTGATTTTTTTTCTTGGAAATCACAGGCTGAAGAGTCTAGGTAAAATGTCAAGATGTCTGTAACTTCCTTACAAATGGTTCAGAAAAAACCATGATGCATTTAGACAAACAGATAAAGCCAACGTGCCACAAACTCACTGAGAGAGAAATTAGGGAAACAACAACCTTCACAACTGCATCCAAAAAATGAAATACTTAGGAAAAAATCTAACAAAGGAAGTAAAAGATCTGTACATTGAAAATTACAGTGACAGAGTTTGGCCCTCGTATAAATTATTGTACAGTTATGGTGGTGGTCTAACATGGCGGAAGGCCAAAGCGGGAACACCTACCACTTCCTGCTTCTTCTTCAGCCCCAACTGCAACTCCCCTTCCTGTTTGCATGCACAGAGAATTCCAATCGGTTCCTCACACATTATCAATATCTGCCCCGTGCACCACTTCAATCAGAGGTCATATAACCCTCCCCCTCTCTGTATCTGGTGGAAGGAGACAGCCCAGCCCCCATGGGTTGTGTGTTCCTTTCCACATACTCAACTCAATAAACCTGTTCATTTTGTACTTTTGCTTCTCTATTGTTCCAGAATACTCTAACATACAGTACTATGAAAAAGGAGATTGAAGAAGATATCAGAAATGGAAAGATATCCCTTGCTCGTGGGTAAGAAGAACTAACATTGTGAAAATGGTAATACTCCCAAAACTATTATTCAGATTTAGAGCAATCCTGATCAAAATATCATTAGCAGACCTCACAGACATAGATCTCCTAAAATTCATTTGGAAACAGAAGAGACCTAGAATAGCAAATGTAAGCCTGAGCAACAGATGCAACAAAGGGAGCATCACAATTCCTGACTTCAAACTACACTACAAAGCTACTGTGATAAAATTAAAAAAAAACATATCTGAGGATCAATGGAACAGATTAGAAGATGCAGACACAACTACAAACACAGTCACTTTATCTTTGACAAAGGGCCAAACATATTCACTGTAAGAAAGATAGCCTTTTTAATAAATGGTATTGGAAAAACTGGTTTTCCACATTCTGAAGACTAAAACTGGACCCATGTCTGTCATCATGCACTAAACTAAAGTCAAAATGGATCAAAGACCTAAATGTTAAAACCGAAACTCAATCTACTGGAAGAGAAAGTAGAAAACGTAAAGACATAGGCAGAGCTCATGAACAAAAACCAACTGCATGGAAAGTGCTTCAAAGATCAATAACTGGGATCTCATCTAATTGAAAGGTTTTGCACATTAAAAGAAATCACCAACAGAGTGAAAAGAAAACCCACAGTGGGAAAAAATCTTTGCCAACTGTCCCTAAGACAAATGACTTCTATCTAGAACATATAAAGAATTGAAAACAATCAGTCCCCTCAATTCAAAGATCCAATCCAAAATGGGCATATGAGACGAATACACACTTCTCAGATAAAGAAATACAAATAAATATATGAAAATAAATCTATGAAAAAATGTTCAACATCATTGATCATTCAAAAAATGCAAATTAAAACAACACTGAGATTCTATCTCTCCACATAAAGAATGGTCACCATCAGGAAATCAACCAATAACAAATGCTGGCAGGGATGTAGGGAAAAATAAACCCTTCGCCACCACTGGTGGGAGTGTAGACTGGTACAACCACTGTGGAAGTCAGTGTGGAGATTCCTCAGAAAACTAGGATTAGAGGTTTCATTTGACCCAGCTATTCCCCTACTGGGTATTTTCCCAGAAAAATTAAAAATATCAAACCACCGTGATATATGTGCACCCAGGTTTATAGCAGCATAATTTCTAATAGCTAAATCTTGGAAACAACCCAAATGCCCATCAACTGAGGAATGAAGAAAAAAGGATGCCATCGGGAACCCAGCCAAGATCCCGATTTTCTGTCACAAGAACGCGATGAGAAAAATAAAAAACAAACACAAATATAGTATCCCAACAATGGCTGGGAAGTCAGTGTTTCTGGATTCAAATTCCTCACTCTCAAAGCAGCCGCTATTTATTCAGTGTATACAGTGATAGGTGGAACTAGTAAAGGATTACAATTCATCAGAGGACTCAGACACAAAAGGGCGTAGATAATCTTATGCTTCAACCTTTTTTGAGTTTGAGTATAATCCTGAGATGACTCACAAAGGTGTAGTGATATTATGCTTAGAAGAGTTAATGGGAAATCTCAGATGAGTGGTACCAATAAACCTAATTCTTCCTTTTTTAATCCCATAGGAAACATGCAAAATTAGCCATTGTGAATTTGTGGTCCCCAACAAGATGTGGTATTTTTTTTCTTTTTTTCTTTTTCATTTTCAATTTTCTTTTTTTTTCTCTTTGAAATAAAATGGATTTTAAAAAAAAGAAGAAAAAGAAACAAAAAAAAATGAAAAAAAAAGAAGAAAGATATTTTTATATAATGGAGTACTCTACTGTAAAGAAGGATAAATTTGAGGCTTTTATAGATAAATGGATGCAATTAAGACCAAACTCATGAGTTAAATAAATCAAATTCAGGTATGTAAACATCATATTGTCTCCCTAGTATACAAAATTGAAAATATAAATAGGGACCAAAATCTATAACAGATATTGTGAAGGGGAAAGAAATTGCTCAGAAGGAAATAACAACTGGGATGGATGAAAAGAGAGAAGAAAGAAGGGAAAAGAAAAAAAATATGTATATATGATAGCTGATATACTACTGAATTCTTTTAGTTTATGAAAAAAACAGTTTTTATATTGTTTTATCAATTATGCATGGGTATATCTTATAATCTACAACCACTTTGAGGACAACTACATGCAATATGTTAACCATTATTAGTTTTGTATTATTTTGTTTTGAAATTGTATATCATTGTTTTTATTGTTTTTTTCTCTTTAAAATTAAAAAAGACTGCATATTAGTAAACTTCATGCTTTAGCATCTCATCTACAAAATGGGAGTAATGAGAGCCGTGCTTCACAGAGCTACAGTGAGAAATACTCATTCATATACTAATATTGGTTACTGCAGACTGAGACACATGCCTATAATTGCAGCAACTTGGGAAGTTAAGGCAAGAAAGTCAAAAGCTGGGACCCAGCCTATGCACTTAATGAGACCTGTCTCAAAATTTATAAAAAAAATATTAAAATGCCTGGGGTTGTAGCTCAATGGTAGACTACTTCCCTAATGTGCAAGGCCCCTGGGATCAGTTCCCCCTATCTAATCTATCTAACTATCATCTATCTATGTACCTATCTACATATTAATCAGGTTCAGTGCTGGGGATCCCGGTTGTCAACAGAGCAAACAAGTTCCTAGCTGCACACACAGTTTACAATTTAGAAAAAGAGATGAACATAATTATGTAAATATATAAATGATGGGTTGATGGATACCTATCAATGTTACTTACAAGAGTTATATTTCCAGGACTGGGGATTTAGTTCAGCAGCATAAGTGCCTGCCTTGCAAGCATGTGGTCATGAGTTTGATCCCTGATACCAAAAAAAAAAAGAACAGGAGTTATATTTCAATGTTTCAACAAAGTATTCTAATGAAGAATACTGACACTACAAGTCAATATTTTATTTGACTTTGACTTTTTGTTACTGCATATAATTTTGTGTTTATAATATACAATATTTTACGTAGTCTAAAATGGTTTTGGGTAAGATTCAATAGTTTCTTTTTTCCAAAATATACTGTATCTTATATATCAAATGTCAGATGATGCAAGCTCTGATTATACGGAATGAATGTTTGTGTAGAGTCAGGCACAGAGATTAGGACAAGGACATATAACAGATCTGTACTTCTCAGTCCTATTGCATATTACAGTCACCTGGAGAGTCAGGCTCTGTGGTGCATCCTATAATCTCAACTACCCAGGAAGCTGAGGCAGAAAGTTCACATGTTCAAAGCTTCTCTGATCAATTTAGTAAGACTATATCAAAAGAAAATTAAAAGGGCTGGGGATGTAGCTCACTTGCCTAGCACAAGTGAAACCTCAGGTTCAATCCCAAGCACCACACACACACACACACAACATACATACACACATACATATATACACACAACATCAGCTGGAGAGCTTTTAATAAACTATTCTCTCTGGTCTCAACCCAGAGATTCCAATCCAATTGCTCTAGTATTGATCGTACATACTACATTATAAGGGTTCATATGATTCTAATATTCAGAGATGAAATTGACTGAATTTGGCTATAAAAATTCTGAGAATA
Organism: Dolichotis patagonum; assembly: GCA_004027295.1. Classification (NCBI taxonomy): domain Eukaryota; kingdom Metazoa; phylum Chordata; class Mammalia; order Rodentia; family Caviidae; genus Dolichotis; species Dolichotis patagonum. Next base: position 49,180 of record PVJX010006535.1, on the reverse strand, counting down.
GATTCTGGGTTTTTTTTGTTCACTTTGATAACTCCAGGGTCCAGCCCAGACCCTGGACAGAGTATGTAATCAATTGAAAAAAAGAAAGGAAAACATAGCTGGGCCAGGTGGTACATGCTTATAATGCAAACACTGGAGAGGATAAGAGGATGGAGAGTTTGAAGCCAATCTGGACAATTTAGCAAGAACTTACCTTGAAATAAAATAAATCTCCAGTACTAAGAGAAGAGAAAGAAGAGAAGAGAAGAGAAGAGAAGAGAAGAGAAGAGAAGAGAAGAGAAGAGAAGAGAAGGGGAGGAGAGGGGAGGAGAGGGGAGGAGAGGGGGAGGGGAGGGGAGGGGAGGGAAGGAGAAGAAAAGAAAAGAAAAGAAAAAAAAAAGAAAAGAAAAGAAAAGAAAAGAAAAGAAAAGAAAAGAAAAGAAAAGAAAAGAAAAGAAGAAAAAGTTGGTGGGAGGGAGTAGATAAGAAAACATAGGATATATTTTCAAACTATGGTGTGTTATGAAAGAAACCAATACCACAGTGAAGCACATAATACAGAAGGTGGTCAGGACTCACTCAGATCTTAAAATTCAGTTCTGAGAGCTGAGAACAAGTCAGTTATGTCAAGAGCCAGGGGCAGCAGGATAAGAAAAGAGAATTCTTAGCAAAGATCTTGATGATCGCCTCAAACAAACAAACAAACAAAAAATGCTAGAATAAGAGACTGCCTCAAGCCTAAGAGGTAAGCCAGGGCTACATCCTATATCAGGCATGCTCAACTCCTAGCTGGGGTGGCAAATCTTTTCGAGATTTTAATGGTAACAAGAAACCAACCGTGACACACATGCCACACATGGTAATCACCATTGCCTTAGACCTTGAACTAGTACCAGTCCATAGCCTGTTAGAAACTGGGCCACATAGCTGGAGCTGAGTGACAGGCAGGAAAGTGAAGCTTCATTTATAGCTACAGCTGACCCCCACTATTCCAATTACCACTTGAGCTCTGCCTCTTATCAGATTAGATTCTCCTAGCACAAACCCTACTGGGAACTGCACATGTGAGGGACATAAATTGCAGCTCCTCACCAGAATTTAACACCTGATGATCCCAGGTGGAGCTGAAGCAAAAACTACCAAAAAATTAAATTGCGTTTAAAGAAAACATCAAGACTATCTCTCTAATTATAAATTCATTGCAAGTGATTCAGAGTATCTAAGCCTGTTTCATATAATTTGCGGTGATCAGCTAGTCAACAAAACCAGGAAACTTTCCAACCTTCAAAATTGCTTCACGAGCCAGGTGTGGTGATGCATGCCTGTAATCCTAACACTTGAGAGGCTGAGGCACAAAGATCATTGAGTTTGAGACCAGCCTGGGTTACAAAGTGAGCTCAAGGCCAGCCTGAACTGCATAGTGAGACCCTATTCCAAAAAAGACCAAAACACAAATAACCAAAAAAACTCCACAAAAAACAACAAAAAGAGAGCCTACTTCACCACATGCACACCAAACATCCCAACTTAGACTTGTCCTTAAAGTTTTTTTAAAAGAATAAAAAATGTAAACAAAAACAATAAAGTGATTATTGAATGCTACAAAATCATCTAATGTGTCTGCACTGAGAGCATCATTCCTAATGGCCAGCCACATTGCGAAAGCTAAGCAGTAAACTGCTGGTGAAGTGCTGATCCTGTCTACAGTGAAGGACCTCTGTCATGAACCTTTAGGAAAGACATCAGTTCAAAATGTGGCACGTGCTCCTCTTCTGGCCAGCTCCATAGCTAGATGAATTAGTGAAATAGCTAAGGATACTAAAGCACTGTTGAAGAGAAGTAATGTGTCACTGTGATATGGAATCCATATTGATAAGTTTACTTAGGGTGACAACAGGGCAACAATGCATGTTTTTGTGCAATCTCTTTTCAGGCAGAAGCACACAAAGAAATGTTATATGCACTTTTGTTACCATCTGACCCTAAAGCTTTAGAATTATTCAAGTCTTTGAATGATTACATATCAGGAAAACTGAATTGGTTGTTTTGTGTCCATATATGTACAGACAAACAGTTGGCATGGCTTTCTAGTTTTAATATTTGGGTCGCAGAGGTGATTTCTGTGTTAGTCTACACTGTGTCATCTACAGATAAATGCTCAGTAAAAAAAAAGTCACATGAAAACATTTTTCAGGATATTATTCCAATCAGCAACCACATTGACGTACATTCCCTTAACTTGTATCTGTTTGTGCAGCTCTGTGAGAAGATGGACACAGAGCACACATCTTGTTTTCTACACAAGAAAGTTTTCTAAAGGTAGATCACTGGCTGGTTTTCAAACTACAAAAGGTGCTCCAGAGATGTCTTTTAAAATCAGCACCACTGGCAGCATATTGCAGTGACAGAGAACTGGTTACAAAACTCGCTTCCTTATGATGCATATGCAACTTGCTCAGTAAACTCAATCTGTCACTTCAGGAGAGAACAACTGTGCTCAAGTCAGCAAAGAAAGTGGATGCACTCAAGGCTAAATTGGAACTACTGGGGAAACATGTGAATGTTGGGATCTTGACACTTTTCAAATATTAGCAGACATTCTGAAAGAGACTAAGTGTAATGGTTTGTGTTTAAATTTCCCCCCAAGGTCTTATGCAGTCATGGGGGCAGGCCTTTTGAAGGCACTTGAATTTAGTGTTTATGATTGGTTCATTGTCTAGTGCTGGGATTGGTGGTGTGAGTGCCCAGGAGCAGGGAGCCAGCAACACCATAAGAGAGGGAAGGTGGGGTGCTTTTCTCTTTTGTCTTTTTTTCTCTTTTCACTTGCAACCACCATAGATGGCTTCCCTTTAGCCATGCCATCATTCCTTGAAACCAGCTGAGTATGGACTGCAATCTCCATAAACTGTAAGCTAAATAAATGTTTTCTTCCTTCATTTTAGACATCAAGAATTTTGTCTCAGCAATGAAAAAGTAACCAAGACAGAATTTGGTACCAGAGAAGTGGGTCATTGCTGTGACTATACATGACCATGTGGTTCAAGAGCCTTTGGGAATAGCTTGTGGGCAGAAAAGTTTGGAAAGGTTCAAAGATGTGTCTGAAGGAGTAGAGCTGCAGTGGATTAGGCTGTTCTGGATGGGAGATTCTGGGCAGAGCTCAGAAGACCAAAATTTTGATAGAAATCCTTCCAGTAAAGACCAGGCTCAGGAGGTTTCTTCTAGGAAGGACTGTATTGGTTGTTAGACTCCAGATGATATGTGTTATGGTTTGGGAGAAAGTTTGTCTGCATTTTGCTCCTGTCTAGAGATTTTTTTCGTAGACTAAGATTAAACTAATTAGACTAACTAATATGATAGAAGAAATTTCAGGGCAGTCTAATACTATTAGACTAACTAATATGATAGAAGTTAGTCTAATACTATTAGACTAACTAATATGATAGAAGAAATTTCAGGGCAGACTAATGTTGAGGCAGTGGTGTGGCTATTGGAGGGGGGCTTTTAGCCAGATTTATGTTGTGAATCAAGAGCAAAGAGCCAACTAGGATGATTTAAAACACTGTGAGTTTGGCCAGAAAGGAAGCTCTAGTAATGTTGTGGACTATAACAACAGAGCTGAGGTCTCGATTGCTGAGAAGGAACAGAATATAAAACATGGCCTGGGGACATCACAGGAAGCAGCATATCTCTACTCTTTGTAGCCTCAAAATGGCAGAAGGGAAAGACTTTGCTTGGAGGAGAAAGATGCTGAGTGCCATTTTCCAGAATGGTGGCAGTAACACTATATTACAGAATGGCAGCAGAGGCCATATAAGTTTCTGAAATGGCAGTGGCAGCATCAGGTTCCAGAATGGTGGTGGCATAGAGAATTTGTTCCTCACAATCAGGTTCAGAGTATTCATCAATCCAGGCACTCAATCTGTACAGCCAAGAGAGAGGAAAGCCTGGCTATTGTTCCAACAGGCAGCAGACCTCAACATTATCCATGTGATGCTAGTTTTAGGTACATACAGAATTCAAAAGTTCTGATATTAAAAAGGCTTCCACCCCAATTTCAAAAGGGCTGGGAGGCCAGGTAGTGTGTCCCTAAGAGGGCAGTATGTGAAGTTGTGTGAAGCCAAAGATTTAATGGAGAACCCAAAAGTTTGGAAAATCCAGGATTATGGGTCATCTAAAGAAATTTGTAAGGAGGGAGAAAAGGCAGCCCAAGAGAGAAGACATGAGATTTACAGCCATCAGAAGTGTCATGGGGGTAAAGTCATGTAAGTCTTTTGGAGCTCACAACCAGATGGATTCAGATGCTAACTATGGGACTCTAGGACTTAATGTTTGCCCTGCTGGATTTTGGACTTGTTTTGGTCCCATTCCTTTGTATCCGCATTTGTACCCTTTGGAATGATAAGGTTTATCTTGTGCCATTGAACATTACAAGTGTTTAACTTTGTTTTCTTTTTTATAGGTGGTTACAGCTAAGAGTTTGTCTTGGATCCCAGAGGAGACCTGAGAGTTGAACTTTTAAGTAATTGTAAAACTATTAGAACTTTGGCAACTCTTGGAGATGGACTAAATGTCTTCTGCATAAAAGATGTGCAAGAGTCATTGCAGGGCCATGGGTAGAATGTTACGGTTGGTGTTTAAATGTCTCCTACAAAGCCTCACATGGACCTTTCAAAGGTGGCTAAGTCTAGCATTTGTGATTGGTTTGCTGTCCAGCATTGGGATTGGCAGTGTGAGTGCTGCACCCACCCCCATGTGGGTAGTCAGCATACAGTATAAGGGAGGGAAGGAGGTAGGCTTTGATCTTTTGCCTTTTGCACTCTTGTTGTTTGTGACCACCATGAATGGTTGGCCCCTAGCCATGCCACCCTGCCTTGGAACCAGCTGAGTATGGACTGAAAACTCCAAAAACTGTAAGTTAAATAAACCTTCCTTCCTTTATTTTAGGCATCAAGTATTTTGTCTCAGCAATGAAACAAAAGTAACCAAGACAGTGAGTCAGGATAGTTTCTGCCATCTGGTGTACAATCACCTATCTCACCTTTCAAAGGAGTTTAACCACTACTTTCCAACCACAAAACACCCAAAATTGAAAAGTAATGACTCATATGTGTATTAGTCAAGTCAATCAACTTTATCTGTATTAAATTTCTTGGAGAATACAGCAGTAAATCCATCAGAGCCTGGTTTTTTCTTGGCTGGTAGGTTTTTAATTACATGTTCAATTTCACTGACTAATAGTGGTTTAAGAACTTCTGTATCTTTTTAATTCAGTTTTGGTAATTCCTATGTATTTATGAACCCTGTCCATTTCTTGTGCATTTTTCATCTTATTAGAATACAAATTCTTAAAGTAGGTATAGATGATTTTCTGGATTTGTACTGGATCCGTTGTGATTTCACCCTTTTCAATCCTAACTGCATGGGTGTGAATTTTTTTTTTTAGTAAGGTTGGCTAAGGGATTGTCAATTTAATTTACTCTTTCAAAGAACCAACTCTTTTATTCATTGAATCTTTGTATTTTTTTAGTCTCCATTGCATTAATTTCTGCTCTGATCTTTATGATTTCCTCCTTCATTTGAGCTTTGGTCTTGTCCTGCTTTTTTTTTTTCTAGAAGCTTGAGGCTCAATATTAAGTTACTTGTGCTCACTGTTTTCTTGAAATGGGTATTCACCACTACAAATTCTCCTAATAGGATTGCTGTGTTATGTGTCCCATAACTTTCAGTATGTTGTATTGGCATTATTCTATACTTATAGAAAATGTCTAATTTCTTCTTCAATTTCACCTGCGATCCATTGGTTGTTCAGGAGGGTGATAATTTCCATGTGTTTTATGAAGTTCTTGTGATTTCTTTTGCCATTGATTTCCAACTTCATGAACTGATAATAAGTGTGGGATAATTTCAATTATTTGGCATTTACTTAAGCAAGTTCTATGAACTAATATGTAGTATCCCTTGGAGAACATTCTTTGTGAAGCTGAGAATTTGTATTCTGATATTGTGGTGTGGAACACTCTGTAAACATCTATTAAGTCCAATTGTTCAAAAGTATAGCCCAGTCATATTTCATCAACTTTTTTTGGTCTAGCTGGTCTATTTGGGACAGTGGGTATTGAGCTCCCTCAATACAACTGTGTTTGTGCTTATTTGACTTTTCATATACATTAATATTTGCTATATAGTTGGGGGCACTGGTCCTTGTTGCATATATATTTATGATTTCTATCTCTTCCTCTTGGATTTTTCCTTTTTCAAGGATATAGTATCCTTCTTCGTCTTTTTAAATCAATGTTGGTTTGAAATCTACTCTGTCTGCAAATAGCATAGTTTCCCACTATTTTTCCATGTTTTTCCATGTTCCTGTCACATGAAATACTGTCTCCCATCTTTTGACTTCTAGTCTATAAATTTCTTTTAAACTAAATGTTTCTTGTATGCAGTATATTATTGGATCTTGCTTCTTGATTTATTGTGCTAGTCTTATTTCTTTTGATTGGTGAGTGGAGTCTATTAATGGTTATATCCCTGTCATGTTATATCCCTGACTTATCCCTTTCATGTTATTTTCCTGATGTCAACTTTTCTTTTTCTCCCTGTTTAATTGTTTCCCTTGCTTGGTTAATTCATTCTTTTGAGGTTCATGGAATTTTAGTCCTTGTTATCTTTGTAGAATGTCCTTCAGAACATTTTGAATTGATGGTTTAGTTTCATGAATTTCCTTAGATGCTATTTATCATGGCAGTATTTTATTTCTCCATCAATTTTGAAAGATAGTTTTGTAGGGTACATCCATCTGACATGGAGGTTGTTGTTTTTTATGGTTTGAAATACTTCACTACAAACTCTTCTTGACTTAAGGAATTGCATTATGAAGTCAGCTATGATTCTGATGGGCTTTCCTTTATAGGTGATTTGCTTCTTTTCTCTAACAGCTTTTAATATTCTGCTCTTATGTTGAATTTCTGGAATCTTAACTATTATATGACTTGATTTAGTTGTTTTTGTTTTGTTTTGTTGTTTTTTTTAAAATAAAAGCTAATTAGATTTCTATATGACTCACTTATCTGTATGTGAAATTCTTTTTCCCTGCCAGCCAAATTTTCTACCATGATGTCTGTGAATAGATTTTCTTTATATCATTGTACTATCTCCTGCTATTTCATTGACTCCAATTAATCTTATGTTACTCTTCTTTGCATCATCCAGCAGCTGCTTCATTGATTTCTCATGGTTCCTTGATATATTTTAGAAATTTTTCCTTTCATGATCATTAATTCCAAACCTGTCTTCTATGTCTGAGATTTTGACCTTACAAATTGGTTCATTCTGCTATATACTTTTGGTGGAATTGTTTTTATCTCTGAATATATTTGAATGTATTTTATGGCTCCAATTTCTTTTATATGCTATGCACTGCACTCATGGTTTCCATCAGTTTCCTAAGCTCCTCTATATTGTTTTTATCTGTGTTTGCTCTAGAGTCACTGAGAATGTATTTTATTGTGATCATCATCTCTGTAGCTATCTGTGAAATTATTACTGATTTGATTTTTTTTCTAAAGCCTTGTTCATTTGCTTTGTTGCTAACACTTCAGAGTCCAGTTTTAGGATGTCCCACTTCATTGCCCCTAGGGTTTGCCTTTAGTGAGTGGACATCTGATATTGGTTGATGCTTGTAAATTTTCTATGGTGAATAGCTTTATTGCTAATATTTATATCACTTAGGAAATAACTACTTCTCTAAGATGTCTTTCAGATATCACTGACTTTGGAATTTTGAGTCTGCTGCAAGATCTTGCCTCTTCAATTTATTTTTTTAAATTTTATTTAAAGAGGAAAAAAAAACCAACCAGACAAAACAGAACAATGGTAGCAACAATACAGAATTCCAAAGGGAAAAAAATAAAAGAACCAAAAACAAGCAAACAAACAAAAAACCCCAAAACAACAACAACAAACAAAAACACTAAGAAATTGCCACTTGATACGTTACAGTCTCATCATTGCAAATAGTTGTTCAAGTCACAAAATTAAAGCATACAAAGTAGACATTCAAATAGTGAGACTGTTAACAGTTCTGCTCAAGAATCTAACAAATACAGTAATATGGTCATCTATCTTACACACTTAAACATACATGCAGTTATATCCTTTAGAGCACTTTCTTTTCCTCTCTTTGTTACAGTAGCAATTACACATTTTGGGTTTTATTATTCCTACAGTTCTTATTACTTTTTACACTAGAGAAACAATGTGATATTTATAAATATGATTCTTATTTATTTCACTAATGAGGATACTCCAGTTGTCTCCATTTCCCTATGAAGGCCTCAAGATCATCCTTTTTCAGAGCTGAGTAATATTCCACTGTGTAAAAATACCACATCTTTTTCATCCACTCTGCAGTTAATGGGCATCTTGGTTGTTTCCAAGATTTAGGTATTACAAATTGTGTTGATATGAATGTGGGTGCACATATATCACTGTGATATGAACTTTTCAGTTCTTCTGGGAAAATACCCAGGAAGGGAATAGCTGGGTTGAATGTAGCTTCCACTCCTATTCTTCTGAGAATTCTCCAGATTGATTACCATAGTGGTTGCACCAATCTGCACTCCCACCAACAGTGGATCAGTGTTCCTTTTTCTGCGCAGCCTCATCAACATTTGTTATCAGTTGACTTCTTGATGGCAGCTATTCTTTCCAGAGTGAGATGAAATTTCAATGTTTTAATTTGCATTTCTCGAATGACCAGTGGTGGTGAACATTTCTTCATGTATTTGTTTGCAATTTGTATATCTTCATCTGAGAACTGTGTGTTCATCTCAGCTGCCCATTTTTGGACAGGGTCTATAAATTTGGGGGGATTGATGTTTTTCAATTCTTTATATGTTCTTTAAAAAATGAAATACTTAGGAATCAACCTAACTAAAAATATAAAAGACCTATATACTGAAAATTATACTACACTAAAAAATGAGATTGAAGAGGATATTAGAAAATGGAAAGATGTTCTATGCTCTTGGCTAGGAAGAACAAACATTGTGAAAATGGCCATACTCCCAAAACTGTTATACAGATTTAATGCAATACCAATCAAAATACCATTGACATACCTCACAGATCTAGATAAAACACTCCTAAAATTCATTTGGAACCAGAAGAAACCTAGAGTAGCAAAGGCAATTCTGGGCATAAAGGCAAGGCAGGAGGCATCTCAATTCCTGACTTGAAACTGTACTACAAAGGCACAGTGATAAAATCAGCATGGCACTGGCAAAGAAATAGACCTGAGGATCAAAGGAACAGATTAGAAGATGCAAGTATAGGTACAAAGACACTCAGCCACCTGATATTAGACAAAGGGGCTAAACCAGTTCACTGGAGGAAGGATAGCCTCTTTAATAAATGATGTTGGAAAAATTGGCTCTCCACATGCAGAAGACTGAAACTAGATCCATGCCTATCGCCATGCACAAAATTAAAATCTAAATGGATCAAAGACCTAAACATTAAAACAGAAACACTAAATCTACTAGAAGATAAGGTAGGTAGAAATCTTGGAGACATAGGGATAGGCAGGGATTTCATGAACTAAACGCAAACTGAATGGGAAACACTTCAGAGAATCAACAACTGAGATCTCATATTATTGAAAAGTTTCTGCACTTCCAACGAAATCACCATCAGAGTGAAAAGAAAACCCACAGAATGGGTAAGAACTTTAACCAGCAACCCCTCAGACAAAGGACTTATATCAAGAACATATAAAGAACTGAAAAACATCAACCCCCCCCACCGCCAAATTCAAAGACCCTCTTCAATTTATTGAGGATAAGACATTGATAGCTACTTGGCCCAACCACCTGTAGTTTAGCACTGGACTACAGAATTTTTTATAATCCTTAGGCAATGTCAGTCTTGGTATACCAGTAAAAATAGGAGTTACAACAATTGTGTCACTTTAGCTAAAGTGGTAAAATCAGCAATAACAACACCATGAAACACAGCCTGGAAAATGATGAACTGAGGTAACTATTAAGTTTGCACTTTTATCCATATGTACCAGATTTCATGTTATATAACACAAACAAACAAGAAAACTATATACAATGAATAAGCCTTCAATATGGTAATTTTATCCTCAGTGGAGAAAATTTAAAATCATTTGGGGAAAAATAGAGAAATAGAAAAAGAGGTAATGATTAGAGGCAAGGCTGGAGGACAAAGAAAGATCATGCAAAGTATGGGAAACTGGAACAGAGGAGTTAGAAAATGAAATAAACAGGACCAGAACAACAATCACAAAAAAACAAGAAACTATATTCTGTGTTTAGATTCATATAAATACAAGAAGAAAAACAAGAGAAAAATGAAAATTAAGAGCAAAAATGTTCACTTCGTGGTATGTCTCTGCTGTCACGGTAGACAATGTGGGGAGATAGAGTCCAGATCCATGTTGATTAATCCTAGCAAGCCATCAATAGCTTTCTGGTGGGGTAGTGGACAATTCCAGCCAGCCTTCACCTTTATTTCTCCTGAAGTTTTGGCTGGTTTCTGGCTGTGAGGCTGAAACAAAATCCTTCAGCCTGCAGAAATTGGTTCACCATCTGTGGGCTTGAACTCTGCTAGGAGCCTCTAGGTGGAGCCAGCAGTTGTTTTGAGTTTCAAGTTCAGGAGGCGCCTCTCCTAGATGGCTCCTGGCTAACTGCCCACTCCTGTCAGCCATCCAAACCCACACCACATAACAGCCACTTCAGTCTGCTGCATCCACTGTTTCATCCCACTGGCATGTTTCTCTGTGGAGATCTCTGGCTTCACCAGCATTCGCCATATGTCTGCAAGTTTGAACTGCTCTTCCCATGCAGTGAGTACTGGCTCAGGGTGAAGGTACCATCAACCATCTCCTTCCTTATTGAAGTCTCTCTCTTCACTCTGCCCTTGGACAATTCTCACTTCAGATCCTTCCTGGGTCCAGGGAAGCCACTTCCCTCCTTTTCTTCACATTGTTGTATTTGTGTCTGCACAAAAAATCTCGAAGAGGCTGTTTCTCTGCTGCTTACCATACCACTATCTTCCCATAAGTCAGCAAAATGCAGTGTGAAGGTGAGCTTGACTAAAACTATTTAAATGGTGATGGCATTTCAAGAATAAAAGCAAGATGATGGTGGGTCAAAGTGCAGAAGGGATGAGTAGGAATAACTCACTTGAGCATTATGGCTAGGAAGGAGGGAGAGAAATGAGAGCAGCTGGAGAGGAATGTGTGGATAATGAAAATATCCATAATGCAAAATAAGAGACAGATGGTTCAGATGAAAAGGACTGAAGGGGGATGAACCCTTGGAAAGCCAAGAGGCTTTTGATACTTCATCAGTTGGGAGAGGGGTGAAGGAGATTTCAGTAGCATTGACATCTGGATGGTCATCTCAGACAGTGACTAGAAGATGGAATTGTCGGTCATCAATGAGCCAGTTTGTGACTGTTAGAGTATAGCTTAAAATCCTATCACCTTGCTTCTAAGGTTTTCTCCAGTAACTTCCAAGGAAAAATCACAAATTAAACAGGACTTTCTGATTTGTTCTTCTATAGCCATGTCTGGGAATTACATAGAGTTGACCATTTGTACCTACCATCAAGGTTTCCGGAACCCCTCATGAATACCAGTCTAGGGTGCTCAAGTTCCTGGTAAAACATGCTATTTGCATATAATCTAAGCACCTGCTTCCATATACTATTAAATCAACTCTAAATTACTCATAATACCTATTACAGTGTACATGCTATATCTAAATAATTGTATATTGCATTTAGGGAGTAATAAGGAAAAAAGTCTGTAAAACTTTGTCTGCTATTACTTTTGACCTGAGGTTATTTGAACCCATGGATATGGAGGATTTGTGCAAGTGGTACATGAACAAAATGTCAGATTTTTCCTATTCTTGATTATGCTTTACAGAAAATATTATAGGCCATAACTTTTTAACTCAAAAAAGTAGTGGGTTATATCACTGTCACTCAATCTCTTTCAGACCTTATATTCATGTAATAAATTCCCAAACTGCTTCCATCTCTGGGAAAGAGCAAGTAGGTGTGTATGGGGTCATTTTTTTCTCTGAACAATTCCTTTACCTATAATGGCAGAAAAGATAATGATGGTGAGGGTGGTGGCCCCTTCTTCAAATCCTATAGCCATCAACTAACTGTGCAACTTTGGGCAAGTTATTTAAACTTTCAGCATCCTGGTTCTCCACTAGAATGATCTGCCTATCTATCACATAGGATTGTTATGAGGATTTAATCTTATTAAAGTACTTGACAACATCAGGCAACCATAGGGTGAGCCTGGGTTCTCCCAGAATGTCCAAGGTTTTTCTTTGGAAGTCCTATATCTTAGGGATAACCTTTGATCCTGGTAAATCTGAGATAGTTGGCCAGGCTACACAGTATATATTTTAACAAAGTGTCTGTAGAAAAAAATGCTATAATGTATTAAACCCTTAAGTATAAAGCTTTGACCTCTTCCCTCAGAGATAGAAGAATATACCACAATTATAAAAGGATGTGAGATTTCTAGAGTGATGGAAATATTTGAATCTTGAGTGTAGTGATGGTTTCCCAGTATAATCATCAAATATGAATACACTTCAATTATACATAATATTGTATATCAATTATACTTTAACTGTAAACATTAAATAATTATACTTCAAGTATTTTTAAAAAAATAAAGACAAACCAGGCATGATGGCACACACCTGTAATCCTAGAACTTGGGAGGCTGAGGCAGGAAGATCATTTCAAGTTTGAGACCAACATGGGCTACAAAGTGAGCCCATGGCCAGCCTGCATAGTGAGACCCTGTCTTACAAAGACAAAAAAATTAAATTAAAATAAATAAATACAAGTCACTTAGGAAAAATTGTCTATGCCAAGAGCAATAAAGAGGAAAAATTTCTGTGAACTTGGTCATGATCCATTGTTACAGAAGAGGACAGTTTTGTTTTCACTTCAAATGAGTCTTTTATTTTTAATCATTTTATGTTTACAGAAAAGGATGGTATTCTACAGTCTAAACACCCTCAACATGCCTGACTGCATCTGATCTCAGAAGCTGGGCAGGGTCAGGCCTGGTTAGTAGCTGAATGGGAGAAAAGGATTGTACAAGGCTGAGGAAGAAATATTTTTAAATATTTCCATCTCAAGAATGCTACATGGTCCTTCCTAAATATACACAGATATATATGAAACAGTATATATATGTATTATATATATGAAACTATATATATGAAACAGTATATATATATGAAACAGTATATATATATATATATATATATATATATATATATATATATATATATGAAACAGTTTGGGAAAGAAGTATGATTTAATAACAGTTCTTAAAACAACTGATAACTTATGTGTGTGGTGATGTAATTTTGCAATAATATAAATTTGAAAGATGAGTTTCCTTAACAAATGATATGGAGAATGGGTACTGGAATCTGCGTACCTGGATTTCAGTGCCAGCTTTGCCATTTATTGATTCTGAAACCTTGGGAAAGTGTCTGGCCCTCTCCAGGCTTTACTTTCCTCTACTGTAATATGGGGATAATAACATTACCTGCCCTTCAAGGTGGTGATAACAGTAAAATGTATGTAAGACATTTATCTCAGTGCCTGTCGATACTGGGAATCACTGATTATTAGCTATTATTAGTGTAAGGGATCAGAGGGACAAATGGGTGCTCAGGTAATTACCTTTAGGTTTGATTATAAAGTGACATTTCTATCTAGGGTTGCACTAGTTCCTATAGTGACAGTCCCAGAGAGAGAGAGAAGCAACATACAATGACTTACACATGAGAATTAAAGCAATGAAAATAAGCACAAGGCCAAGGGCCATGGCAGCGCTAACTTCTGCTCCGATGTAGACACCTATTCTGGTGGTGGCTCCGGAGGCTTGGAACTCCTCAGCCAGTGTGAACAGCTGCTATGGAAACACAAACAGAATTGAAGCTGTGGATGTCCGGAAAACCATGACTGTACTCAGTCCGTCTTACAGGGTGTGAACTGGACCATCCATTTCACAGTCTCACAGCATTGCATGGGCCCGAAACCCCTAATCTGTCCCCTTTTGGACAAGACTCAGACCATCATAGAAATGAATTAGCTCATCTTGGTGAACACTATCTCCCTTCTGTGCTATGAGTATAGAAAGAGCTCTTTGTAGAAGGCCTCCTCCCCAACCCCCTATCCTTAGAATGGACATAAGCATGATGAAGTCCTGTTCATCTAATATCCCTCTATTCCTCAGGGCATTTCATAGTGGTATACATTTGAAGTCTTTCAGTGGATCCCTATTTTATTCTTTCCTACCATCTGTCTTTATTTTGCTCTTTAATTGTATTTTGGGGCTCTCATGTTAAAACGAACACTTGACATTTAAACTTCTATCTGACTTATTTCACTTTATATTATGGCCTCAAGATCCATCCATTTCCTTACAAATGACAAGTGTATTCTTTATGGCTGAGTAGTATTCCATGGTGTACGTATGTATTTTCTTTATGCATTTGTCTGTTGCTGGGCAGGTAAGCCTGTTTGGCTGCAAATTCCTGGCTCTTAACTATCACCTTTCTATGAAAAGTAATTTAAGAGCTAGGGCTTTGCAGACAAACGTTCCTGAGTTCAAATCCTGCTTCAATGCCAAGAGCTCAGGGACATAGTCATTATTAGGAAATGATGTCACAAAAAATATAAAATTCTGGGGCCAGGTGTATAGCTCAGTGGCACAGTGCCTGCCTGAAAAGCACAAGCTCATGAGTTCAATTCCCGGTACATATATATAACCCTTAGCACTTAGTGTGGTATATGATCACTCAGTGCTGGCAATTACTGCTATTTCTCTAATTAATGAGATTTTTGATAACTGAGTTACATGAAAAACCTTAGAATTTCAGTTCCAATAATAGTAATACTTTTATAACCACAGTGAACATTTTTAGAACAAAGAAGTTAAGGAAGTTAAAATTTTCATTTGATACACGTTAACAATTTTCCAGAGTACAAATCACTCCTGCAAAATGTAATTTTCTTGAAAAATTTATGTTTTATTCAGTAAAAAGAAGACAGGGTATTTGATTGTCTTCAAAGAAAACATATCACTAGAGGTATCATTCAATAGGCATTGTGCCGACTCTTTTCATGAAGTATCTCATTTATTGTTTGATATAGTTGTCTTAAAGTGGGACGGGAGGTCCCCTAGACAGGTGACGAAACTGAGCATTCAGGATGTGGCTTTCCCAAAGTCGCACCGTTTAGTGAGTGACAGAAATGGCCTCCACCTCAGGTCCCGTGGCTTTGCACACGCATTCTGACCTACACAGCCTGAGCACCCTTTCCTTCGGCACTGCTGCCGCCATGAGGAGGGCACAGTGCTTGGCTGCCACTCAGCAGCTTTCCCTGTGTGCATCTGCTCACTGCTTTGCCTGTGTTTAGTCAGCGGGTGTGTACTGCTCTGCACACAGGCCCTGATCTCAGGAACTCTGTATGCTAAAAACCACTACCTACGGGAGTGGTGGTGCACGCCTGTAATCCAAGCTCTTAGGAGGCTGAGGCAGGAAGATTGTGGCAAGTTTGAGACCAGTCTGGGCTACAAAGTGAGTCCAAGGCCAGCCTGAACCACATAACAAGATCCTGTCTCAAAAAGACAATTAATTAATTAATTAATTAATTAATTAAAAATTTTTTTATTTGAAAGAGAATAAAACAAAAGGGGGCAGTACAGAGCAGATCAGAACAGGACAACATAGGCAACACAGTACTTTACATTAAGTCAACTGGACATCAACAGTATCTAACACCATATCTCTTACTCTGCTATAGTTGAGCATAGTTTCAAATACAATAATATCAAACATAACACAATAGTATAAAGCCATG
>PVJX010006535.1:0-33156 GCA_004027295.1 Dolichotis patagonum | reverse complement strand
CCAGGGCTTTCTGAACCGAATAACAGAAAATGATCAATGGGTACTATAATATCTCATTTTTGATAAAAAAGAAAAAAATTTGTTTGAACTATCACACATATTCAAATTCCAATAAGACACAATGTGGTAGATAGAACCAACGGTAGTAGAACAAAAAAAGCATAGTAGGACTTCTAAGAAGGATAATATTAAATCAGCAATAGCTGTCATAATGTTTTCTTCAAAACGGCTGTTCATATCATCACGTATGATATAGTCAAACAAAACAGGATAACACCATTCCAACTGATGATTTAAAACTTTGAAAGACTTCGAAGCTATGACCCACAGAATAAATAAATGGATCAAAAAATTTTTTAAAACACTACCACAGACTGTGACCCCCAGGAAACCAAGCAGGCCAACTCACCTATATGGCTGAGTCACACTCTGAAACTCCTTAAATGTCACAGTCACCCTGTGAAAGCCTTAAAGTCTAAACCTTTAAAGGTGTATAAAGGTGAACCAAATTATAGTTTAATAGACTGTGTTATAAATATTATAAAGTCACAGGCTCAGCCTGGAATATTTTAGAGAAAAAAAAACCTTTGCTAAAAAAGAATTTAAGTTTTAAAACATGGCAATAGAACTACTAAGTAAACACTAATCTTAACCACATGCAAGATTTTCAAATGAAAATTCATTTTTTGCTTTCCTATACTTATTACTACTCTTGGTCTAAAAGGTAAGATTTCTCCCTCTTTCTTTTCTCTTTTCTTTCTTTTTGAGTACTGAAGATTGAAGTCAGAGTTTTGTAGAAACCTGTGTCCCCATCTCTTTTTGTTTATTATTTATTCATTTATTCATTTATCTATTTGCAATATGATCTCGTTAAATTACTCAGGTTGGGCTCCAGCTTGGGATCCTTCAGCTTCAGTCTTCCACAGTACTGAGATTACAGGTGTGCTCAACAAAACCCAACTGACTCTTTAGCTCTATTTTGCTTTGAAAAGGATGAGTAAAATAAGCACTGTTGCATGAACACAGCTTTCTTCAGACAGATTTTGCCATCAGCCGAGATGGTAGAACAGCTAGATGAAGTGGCAGTTTTACTCTGGAAAACTGAATGTACCTGGGGCGCGAGTACCAGTGGGGTAGGATGAGATAGCCTTAAAAACTATGCAAGTGCATTTTATATGCATTTATGATACAGGAGACATCATGCTCAGTGCTATTCCCACAATTGCATTTCATGCTCATGATGATAGGTTTTTCTTCCATATTTCAGATGAAGAAATTAAGTCTTAGAGAGGTACTTTTAACCATGATCACAAACTACTCACTGAAAAAGCTGGATTCAAACTAGGTCCATCTCCTTCATTAAGAAGAGATGTTGCATTCATTGTATATTCATTGTGAGCTAAGGAAATCCACAGCTCTTGGAATTCCCTTTTTAAAGCTCTACTCCATTTTATATCAACCATACTAAATGCAAGTCCATTCACAATAAAAAAAGGATATAAAGCTGCATAAACATTGACTTGTTAGACTGACATATATATTACAGACAAGCCATCCATTATGCATTAATTTTTCTTACTCATTTTATTTTCCTTTTTGAAGCCATTACCTTTTGTTTATTTAACTATTTTCTCAGACAGGCTATTAAAATGCTCAGAGTTATACCAATGTTCTCTGATATAAGAGTTGCTCCCATTTTTCTTGCTCTAGAAGGAACTAACTAATAATCAAAAACTAAAGGGAAGGAGATTTCTGTTCATGATAGAAGCAAGAACAAGGGAATGCCCTGTATTGTGGGGAAGTGAACTCCCCACGCGCTATCTGTCCACATCTGTGGCATACAGAAGATGCAGACTCATGGTGCTGCCATGAAGGGTATTGAAACACAGTAATGAAAGTTCCCCCAAATCCCATCTAATTGTACACTGGTAACTGCCTTAACAGAAAACAGTGGCACAGTGTAATATCTGGTATGACTTGATGAACCTCCATGTGGGTGACCATCTGCTCCCACCATGCTTAATTTCCTCAGTAATCATACAGCAAATGTTAGCTACCCATTGGAGAGAGGTGAAGCTAATAACTGCAATATTTCCAACTAATATTGAGTGACACATAGGAATGGTGCCATGCTGAGCACTTTCCATACATCGTTGTGTTAAATTTTCACAACTTTATGAATGAGGCACTGGACTTCCTCTCACCATAGGGATGAAAAACCTGAGATTCAGGAAGTTGGAGCAAATTTACTGAGTTTGCAAAGCCAGAAAGAACTGACTTGTTTCCCTTTCCTTTCCCTTTCCTTTCCCTTTCCCTTTCCCTTTCTCTTTCCCTTTCCCTTTCCCTTTCCCTCTCCCTTTCCCTTTCCCTTTCCTTTCCTTTACTCTTCTCCCTCCCACCCCCTCTGTTTTGTGGTGGTGCTGGGGATCAAAGGGCCTTGTGAATGTAAGGAAAGAACTCTGCCATTGACAGCTCTTTCCTCAGCCACAAGAAAAAACTGATTTTCACATCTATTATACTTGTCACTGAAGTACTTGGCCATAATCTGATTGTGTTTTCTGACCTTATTAACAAAACAATAGCTAAACTATAGTGAGTACATAATATGACCAGACACTATGATGGGCTTACAATTACCTAATCCAACCCATTAGTCCCTGAACATGGACTTGGGCAAGTTCTTGAAGCATCACCTCAAGAGTTTACCAGAATAATCTGGATGGTATACAACAGATGGACTATTGTCATTGCTTGCTGATACTGATTTGCTGCTTTACTATTTCGTGGCTTTCTGCCTACCCTGTCACACTGTGGACTGTTTCTCCTCTGTGATGCCCCTCAACCATGCCACTCTGCCTTAGAGCCAGCCAACTATGGTCTGAAAGCTCTACACATGAGCCAAGTAAACCTTTTCTCCTTTAAACTAGTGTGTCAGGTCTCAGCAACAAGAAAAGTTACTAAGAGAGCCACATTGCTGGCTCTGACAATGCAGGAAGAGGTCACAAGCCAAGCATACACATGGCCTTTGGAAACTGGAAAATTTACAGAAATATTCAGTCCTAGAGCATCCAGAGGGAATGCAGACCTATCAACAGCTTGATTTTTTAACTTCTGCCCACCAGGATTATAGGTAGTACATTTATACTGTCTTAAGGCACTAGGTGTATGATAATTTATTACAACTACAGTAACAAAAATACAGAAACCCTGGTTACTAAGACTTTTTCAAAAGAACAGTGACTTTGAACTTGAATGAAAGAGATCGAGGGAAGTTTGACTTCATTTTAAAGAGGGTTTAAAAGAACATAGAATGATCTCTTGAAAGAAAAAAGGAGGGCCAGGGATTTACCTCAGTGGCATCAGTGCCTGCCTAGCAAGAACAAAGAACAAGGTCATAAATTCAATCCCTGTTACCAAAAAAAAAAAAAAAAGAACTAAAAGAAAAAAAGGTGGTTTTTTTTGGTTTGAAAAAGGTAGCATACATTACTATGTTATTAGGAAATATGACCTGAAAGGACTTAACCCAAAACAATAAAACAATACAGTAATTATCTTTTGTTCATGGAGTAGGAAATGTGAATCACTTTATCTTTTACCATGTTTGAACTTTTTGTTTCACAAGATCTTGTATTTATTGTATAATCTGAAAAAAAAGTCGAAACAAGAAAGTGATAGTATTAAAAATACCACCTCCAGTTCCTAGGGACTTGAAACCTGGTAAGGTAGGAGACAATGGGGAAACAGTTTCACATCTGCCCTCTTTCAGGAACCATCTGTGTCTGAGATAGACTGGCAAAGCCCAGCCTGGGGGCAGACAGCTCAATGACTGTTTCTGCAAAGCCTATGAGCTCAGAACAGTTTTGCAGAGATGGAAAAAACCACAGAATTCTGGTAACATTTGACACCTATACAAATTCTAATTTCTGGGTGCATTAGTAAAGTTTTATTACAGCACAGGAGCTCCTATTCCTTACATCTCAGCTACAGCTACTTTGCTCTGCTACAGTAGAGCTGAGTAATTGCAATACAGATTAGACTGTGTGGCAGCCAAGGCCTAAACTATGTACTTTCTGGCCTGTTATAGAAAGATTGTTGAATCCTCAGATAGTCTACTGGTGCAAAAATATCCATTGTGGAGAAAGTCAAACTTATGTCTAAGACAGTTATTAAGAGACTTCAGACCAGATCCCAGGATGATAAAAGACTTCCCTTCCTCATGGTAGTACATGGGGAGGTAGACCAGAACTCCCTAACTTACACAACTCAAAGTACTACATGCTATGCATGATTGTGAAAAAGTACTGAAAAGTTTATATTAGATACTGTTTAAGAAGCCTCTTCCCTGTTGCCTCATCCCTGTTGCCATCTGATTAGTAAAAATTTACTTTTAGAGTACGAGACTCCCTTTGCAGAAGCAGTTTATGGAGCACTATATGCCTGACACAAAGTCAAGCACTTTTATTATCAAATTTAATGCTTACATTAAAATTATCAAGTTTAATGCTTACAAAACCCATTTTACAGACTTACAAATGGAGGCAAAAAGAAAGGTTAAATCATTTGCCCAAGGTAACACAATCAAAGACATTCTGAATCCAATTGTGAATGGCTCAAAAATACTTGACGTCCATTCTACGAGAGAAAAAAAGAGATCACATTAAAATCCTACTTGCAAACAAAAACTCTTTAATGTGAAGGATTCTAGCCAGAAATAATAAGCACTCTATCTTTGCAGTGGGTACATTTTAAAACCAATCTTACATACGTTGAGGCATCACTGAAATCATAGACACCAAGACTTATGGATCTCTCTGCTTGTGAAACAAAATCAGCTCTGAAATGAATCAGCTCAACAGTGCAACCTTAAGGCAATCCTAGAAGCTTAAAGCTGACATCTGCAAGCATGCAGAGATACTGCTCCTCTGTCGTAGGTCACCTGCAGCTTATGCTGCCATCACTGGATCACAGATAGTCTGTTCTTCGCAATCCAGAAGAAATTCAGATGTGTTAGAAACATGTACCAACTCTCCAGGAATCATACAGTTGTGAAAACATGTACTAATGAGAAATGTAGAATGTTTAAAAAAATCTCAAAGATAGCAAATGGATCCCAAAAGCACAATCTATTTTAGAGTAGAGAGGGATTTGAAAGAGCATCCTCCATTTATTTTTTCCCTTTCAGCAAGAAAGAAGTTGGGGTATAGAAAGGTTTGTTTCCTCCATGTTTCAAGACACTGAGTGACAAAGAAAGTTCCTGGAACCTACATTTGCTGACTTACATTCAGAGGTCTATTTTCTGACGTTGCCTAGCTATGCTCATACAGATATGGAATTTCCAAACTTCTAAAAGTGAAGACACACATATCCTGAATTTATATACCTTCTTTAACTTCTAGAAGGTTCTGCATGTTTTTAATACACGGAGTGAACAAAACAAGCCCAGCTTGCTTAAATGAATAAATGCACAAGGGAGAACATACAGCTGGCAAGTTCCTTAGTTCCCAGGGCAATGCTGGGTGAGGTCCCTGTATTTAATCATGAAAGAAGACCCAGGCATGGCATGCACATCTCAAGATGTGCACTCAAGAGACTGAGGCAGGAGTATCACAAGTTTAAGGGTTGCCTGAACTATAGGGTGACACTCATCTCAAAAAAGAAAGGAAGTGAACAGAGAGAAAACTGTGTAAAACATGAATTGGTTTAAAAAGCATGGTGGGAAGCCAGCACCTCTCACATAAATAAGGCAGAGGAAAATAGGATCTCTTGGTCACCATGATTCAATGAAATCTAGGTCAGACCTTCGCCTCAAACTTCCCCTGATGCTGAGATAACCCAGGAACAAACCTTATCATCCAGAGTCACCACCTCAGTACTCAATAATGCATCAGTACTCAATAATCTTGGAGAAGCAAGGACAAATTCTTAATCCTCATCTGTCACCACCGGGCACCTTTCTGAGGGCAATGGCTAGCATCCTACTCCACCCCCACCATCTGATCAATAAATCCTGATGAGGGAGGTGGAAACACTCATATTTTAATGAGAAGTTTCAGAATGAGTGAAAATGACAACAGCACAAAGC
This sequence comes from Dolichotis patagonum, assembly GCA_004027295.1. Taxonomy (NCBI): domain Eukaryota; kingdom Metazoa; phylum Chordata; class Mammalia; order Rodentia; family Caviidae; genus Dolichotis; species Dolichotis patagonum. The sequence continues at coordinate 27,074 of PVJX010006535.1, read as the reverse complement.
AGCTACTCTATACTAAGTCTTTACTAAAGGCCAAAGGAGAGTTCACAGAACTTTCTAAGTTGTTATCAGCTCAGCCTCAGAAAGTGCTCTGCAGAAGGAAGGCACCATGGTTGTCCCTATTTTCCCATGGGAAACCTGGATGCCAGAGAGGTCAAGCACTTTGCAAAGGTCATACAGCCAGGAAAGAACAAAGCAAAGCTTGAGCTGAGATTATCTGTCTTCAGGGCCCAAGCTCTTATCTTCTGGTATCAATGGACCTTGGAACATGTAGAAAGAATCCATGTGCTCTTTCTCGGAGAATATTAGTACTGGAAACTAGATAAAATGGGAAGTTACCCACTTAGAATGGAAATGGTCATCTCCATTCTAAGGGGTACAGTTAACCCAGGTGGGTACAGTTTTACAAAAAATCCTAATAATTATTATCAGTGATGATGATTTATGCACAATAGAAACACTTGGAAGTGAACAAAGCATGAATCATCTCACTTGATGGATACACTTTGAGACCATCATGATAAGTAAGATAAATCAGGCACACAGACTGAAGTATTGCATGGTTTCTCTTATATGAGAAATGGATCATAACATAATTTAAACCAAATAAAACATAGGTAGTAGGAAACAGGGAAATAATTTTTTTGTTTTTGTTTTTGCAAGGGAGAAGAGGACCAAGAGATGGAGACAGAGGGGGAAAAAGGGAGGAACAGAGAAAAAAGAATTAAGATGTGCTATGTATATGTACTAACTCCCATGATTTTGTATCACTATGTACTGCAAACATGTACTTAAATAATGAGGGAAAAAAATCCACAACGTTTAAAAACTGTAACACTTAGTTAAATATCCAAGTCAGTGTATCTCTGCTTAACAAAGTAATTCTCAGTCATGACTAAAGCTTGTATCTTTCCCTTAATTGCCACATTATTCCCCTATATGAGTTATAAATGCAAATTCAATATTATTACAACATGCACGTTTTCTCAAAAATAAAAAATAAAACAAAAAATCAAAAATGTTATCTCCTTTGAGCTTCAAAAGGATTCCAAAGTAAATGTGTGCAGAACAATTGAGAGAGGAAGAAACTAGAGAAGTCCCATGTTTTAGGGCTGCAAAGATGATATTCTGTTATGGTTTGTATCTGGATGGCCCCCCAAACCTCATGCAGTCATGGAGGCAGCTGAATCTAGTGTTTGTGATTGGTTTGTTGTCTAGCACTGGGATTGGTAGTGTGAGTGCTGCATCTGCCTACAGGTGGCATTTAGCATACAGCATAAGGAAGGGAAGGAGGTTTGCCCTTCCCCCTTTTCCCCTTTTTGTTCGTCACTTGCAGTCACCATGAACAGCTGCCTCTCAGCCATGCCACCCTGCCTTGGAGCCAGCTGAGTAGAGACTGCAACCTCCAAAACTGTAAGATAAATAAACCTTTCTTTGCTTCATTTTGGGCATCAGGTATTTTGTCTGAACAAGAGAAAAGTAACCAAAACATATTCCTTTTTTTTTCTTTTTGGCACTGGGAATTGAACTCACAACCTTGCCCTTTCCAGGAAACTTCTGTTACTTCTCCAAGTTTGCAATTTTGTCACTCATTGGTTAATTCCTCAGTGTGATTAGTAGTTCTTTTTTTAATCCTAAAACTAGAAAGTTAATATTTACTTAAGGAGAACAGAAAGTCTATTGAGGGCTAGTAGAAATGGTTTGTTTCTCTGCTGCACTGGTCTAAAAAGAAACGTATGTGAGTAACAACAGCAGCAGAAGTGTGAAGAATGGAGGAAACAGGAACACTACATGATGACTATCATTTACCACCCCAACATTGGACACTGGGCATGTGTTTTGTTTTGTTTTGTTTTGTTTTGTTTTGTTTTGTTTTGTTTGTACCAGGATCAAACTCATGACCACACACTTGCAAGGCAGGCACTTATTCCGCTGAGTTAAATCCCAGGCCTGGGCATGTTTTTCACACATTTCCTCACTTACTTAACCACCCTCTGACGTAAGTACTACTATTATTCCCATTTCACATTTCAAAGATGAGATTTTAAAAAGGGAAGAACCAGGAACTCCTGTGAGATGTGAAGGAATAAAAGAAATCACAATATTGTAACTGTGAGACTTTGGGCCCCAGTCCAGCTCTCCCTAGCGCTACATTATCTGGATGTATATCTAAAAGCTGTGTGGCCTTGGGAAATTTAGGTACAATAGAGCCCTGGTCATTTGCCAAAGATATTAAATGAAGTGGCCCATGTGGACTTCTTAACATTGACCCTCCATATACAATAAAGTGGGAACAAAAAATACAGTAAATGCTTAAATTTATTTTAAAGATTATACCAAAAACTGTTGTGGCATTTTTATAAAATGTAGTACTACTCAGCTATAAAGAATGATCACATTGAGATATATATAAATAAATGGACACAACTAGAGACCATTCTCTTAAGCAAAATAAACCAAACTCACAAGGGTAAATACTGTATAGTCTCCCTAGTATGAGAGTTGATAAGAGCATATAATATTTTATGGTAAGCATGAGTCCCCATCTCATAGCTTTGAAGCCTTTCAATGTTTTCAATCATCAGTTGGAATGGCTTTATTCTGTTTTGTTTGACTATATCATGTGTGATGATATGAACAGCTGTTTTGAAAAAAACAAAACATTATGACAGCTATTGCTGATTTAATATCATCCTTCTTAGAAGTCCTACCATGCTTCTATTCTTCTACTACCATTGGTTCTATCTATCACATTGTGTCTTATTGGAATTTGAATATGAGTGATAGTTTAAACAAAATTTTTCTATCGAAAATGAGATATTATAGTACCCATTGATCATTTTCTGTTATTCGGTTCAGAAAGCCCTGTAATTCTTTCACTCTATGCATGGCTTTATACTATTGTGTTATGTTTGATATTATTGTATTTGAAACTATGCTCAACTATAGCAGAGTAAGAGATATTGTGATAGCTACTGTTGATGTCTGGTTGACTTAATGTAAAGTACTGTGTTGCCTATGTTGTCCTGTTCTGATCTGCTCTGTACTGCCCTCTTTTGTTTTATTCTTTTTAAAATAAAATTTTAAAAAAAAGATTATACCAAAAACTACATTGTCATTAATCTTCTTCAACCCCCCCCCCACTAAACCCATGCCTGTTCCATTGCTCGTTACTTTCTAAAGTAGTTCTAGAAATTCTGTTACATGGGCATCTACAGCTGTGCTATTGTGACTGCTTAGATGTCCTCAACCAATTCAAAATACTCAAGGCAATTTCTGTCAAATAAAAACATTTATGCTGTGACCTCATCCACCTTATTTACTCATATGGGACCACACAACTTCTGGTTCTTCTTCAAAGTCAAAGTGACCATGAACAATAAATTTTGAAAAGATTCAAGACAGCCGAAATACTGTGACTAAAGACTCACTCAGGAAAGTGTACTTACAGAATTATTTCAGAAAGCAGCAGCAATACTGAGACAAGTGTTCAAAGTGAAGGGGAGTACTCTGAGGGCAAATAATGGCAGTGCAATGTATTATTTACTGTAATACTTTTAACCACTTACCATATTTTTTGTTCATACCTCATATGGCTTCAATAAACTCATTTCTCCCATAACGACTAAAAGTGACCTGGAGACCAACTGGCTGTCTCACAGCAAGCATTTCTTCAGCAGCACAGCCCACAGCTATTGCAACAGGCACTCTCTTTCTCTCTCTGCTGGGATTTGCTCAGCAGGAGTGAAATGAAACTTATCAGAAGTATACAGAAGCTAAGACAAGACATGGTGTCTCATTTCCTCACAGCTCAGTGTGCAGTAATCCAAGATCTAAATGGAATGAAGAATAATAATTTTTGCAACACTCTTTCCCATCTTCCATTATCTTTCTAGTTGTTGCTTTCTCTTTTCCTCAAATTGTACCTCATCCTATGAGCAAGAAAGGTTTGGATCCAGGCACCCAGTTTCCCTTAAGCTATCCAATCCTATTCCAGATTTCTGTTTTCTGGCTATGTGCATTTGTGCAAATCAAAGCTTTTCAACACAATATCCTTATACTTCATCTTGATTTATAGTCTTGCTTCAAAACCTGCTCCCCTACCTCTCACCCATGCCTGTCCCTCCAAGCCTGATTTCTGAGCCTGTGTGAGTGATCTTACAATGCATCCTATGCAGAGTTAAAGGATGGCTGCTTTCTGGCTAATAAACATACAGACAGATACCCACACCCTCTGTTAATCAGACAGAAGAACATGATGTATTCTTCTCAAGAGCTAAAAAAGTAAACACATGGTCATATAAAGTATAGGGAGGATATGGGAAAGCAGATATTCTAGGGGTGTGAAAGTCAACTGACAAGAGCCTTGCTCTTCAACAATTTTTTAATATCTTTTAAATTTAAGAGTGCATATTTTTTCAACCTAGGGTTTTACTTCTTGGCACCAACCTATCTGCAGAAACATTTGCATAAATGCTTAAGGAAATACATATTCACAGGACTCCACATCAGCAATATTTATATAAGAGAAAAACCAACTGTTACATGCCATTAAATAGAAAATAGATACTGTGAGACTCCATACTATGAAATACTATACACAGCAATGTAACATAATGATGCAGATCTCTACGTTAACTGGAAAAGAAAGTGGTTCAATGTATAACACTAAGTGAATAAAGCCAAATACAAATAAAGCTGCATATGGGTGCTGCTGACTTTTTAAAAACAGACAACCCATAAAAATGTATTTCTGTACCATGAACACACATAAAAGGATGGGAAAAAGATCTAGAATAGTTGTATTCAACCAATAACAGTGATCACCTCAGAGGAAAGTTCTGGGACTGAGGACAGGGTTTCAAAGAGGAGTTTATTTCAGTACTTATATGCCCCTAACCAAAGTGTATCAGTGTAAGGATCGTGTGATTTAAAACATATAAGTAACACTTTGAAAAGTGAATAGGTATTTTATCTATTCCCAGCTTCAAGAAGAAGTTGCTAAGGAAGAATAGAGATCTTGACAGAGGAGCTTGGGAATTGAGCAGAGGAGGGCAGGAACCACCCCTGAGGACTGCAGTGAATTTCACTTTCATCTCAGCTTGCAGAAGGAAGTGGGACAGGACCACAGTGCAGCCCAAAGAGCTGAATCCCCAGACAGGCTGGTGAGGGTGAGATTGTTCCCACACAAGACAAGCCATTCACAGGAACACAGCTCCTGCTTCACAGAGGAAAGGGCACTGGATTTCTTATCCGCTGTCCACATCTTCTTTGTCATCTGGGATGTAGATGAGTAAACTAACCTATGACTCCTTCGAAAAAACAAAGGGAAAAGAGAAAACAAACTTACTGAGTTTCTACAAAGAAACTCAGTTTCTACAAAGAAAACAAACTTACTGAGTTTCTACAGTGGGCTTGGAATTAGGATGAGACCGCTTGTCAACACTATAATGACAAACATGCCGGAGATGAGCCATGTGCCGCCACAGAGAAGTCCAACAATCAAGAATGTTCTCCCTTTTCGCTTTCCCAAGAGCCACACGAAGGAAGAAACCACAAAAGCTACCCTGATATCACTTTGTGCCAGGTGGCTCTCACCACCCAAAGGACTCTGGGTCAGGTCTGTTCATCTGAATCATGATCACATCTTTCAGTGTTTGCTTCTCCCTGTGGCAAAGGGTGAAGAAGACAGAGCAAGTGTCCCTAGACCTTTTGATGTGAGAAAGCTGCAGTCTGCAGAAGTCACCTCAGTGATTCTCTAAGAGTCAAGAGAAAAAATAAAAGTTGCTGATTCTGGAAGAGAAAAATGGTTGACAAAAGCACCTCAAAATACTAGTAGTAATGGTATTTGCAGTGGGTGGTGGGATTTATGGCTATTTTAGTTGTGCTTCTCTGCATATTTCCAGTTTTCCCTAAGGATTGCAGGCATTGTAAAGTACAAATGCATGTTCTGAAATGATTATTTAACAGCACAAAGGAATTTTATTTATTTATTTATTTATTTATTTATTTATTGGTCTTTTTGAGACAGGTTGTCACTATGTAGCCCAGGCTGGTCTCGAACTCACAAGGAGCCTCTTGCCTCAGCTTCCCAAGTTCTGGGATTACAGGCATGAGTCATCATGCCTGGCTGGGAATTTTTAAAAATATACAAAAGTTGATTAATGTAGAGTTTCTGGATTTCAGTGACAACTCAGCACATAGCAGAGTTAGCCTACTCAATATTCTAAATCAATTTGAACTATTCAGGTGTTACTGAGGCATCTGAAATACCTATAGAAAAGCCTTCACGCTTTCTTGTTACTGCTTCCCAATATTTTTACCTCAGAATCAGCGACTCAAACACAGTGGATGCCTTCACAACACACATCAGCCATGAAACTAGGCACTTGAGAGATGTAAATGCACGGTCAAGGTAATTCAGAAGCACAAGGAAAGAAAGAAAAGAGGAAACAAAGAAATCGAATAGAACCATTTTGGCATGAGGGGATTTTTGAAGCCCTGAAAGCTGTCCTGAACCAATCTCTAATTCAGCAGACACTTCACCCCCAGAAAAGACACTGCTGGGCTGTGACCCAGAATAACTTTCCTGGTTCTTTACTAAGCAACTTCTGCAACACTCCAGAGTCAACTAGAGAACCCAAATGCTGACTGTTCAGAAACACACACCAAAAAAAAAAAAAAACCTGAACAAAAAAAAAAAAGCAGCAATACTGTGAAACCACATCCTTATACACACACACACACACACACACACACACACACAAGCACGTAAAGGAACACTTGGCCACTCCAAAATTCACATACTGAAATGCCAACTCTGAGTATCCACAGAACCTAACTGTATTCTGGATAGGGCTTTTAAGGAGGAGATTTAAGGACTAGTCATACAGCTCAGAGGCATAGTGCCTGCTCAGAGGTTCGATTCCCGGTCCAAACACATATACACGCAAAAAATAAAATTTTAAAAGGAGACGTAGAAGGTGTGGCTCCGAAGGCGCCTCCCTCTCCTCCTTCCTTCACCCCTCCCCCTTCACTTCTCCCCTCCCCTCCCCCTCTGCGCTCCTGTCAGGCCACAAGACCCTCTGTCCTCCTGTTCCAGGGTGTGGGAGCAGCCACACCCCGCCCTCTCCCCTGAGCCTCCCACTGGGGACGTTTCTGATTACTCTTCATTCTTGAAGAGCATCTTCAAGAAGAGGAAGGAAAAGATGAGTGCGAAAACATCCACTCGTAGCTCCTCTTCCCACAGGCAGGAAACATTGGGAAGAAAGTTGAGGTAAATGTGCCAGGAAGCGGTGGTCGTTCCTGTGACGTCACTTCCGGTGTCTGGGAGAAAACCTTCCGGGCACAGAAGGTGATCCTCGCAGCGTGCAGGGCTTTGTGCCCCACCAAACTTGTGGGTCAAGCAAAGGATGAGAACAAGAGTTTGTTGGATCTGCATGATATTACAGTGACTGGCTTTACAGCTCCTCTAGACTACGCTTGCAATGTCATTCTGTCAACCAACACAGAAAATGTCAGAAAATGTCAGAAATGTTCTAGCTACAGCCAGCTATATGCAAATGTTTAGTGTTGCTAGCTCCTGAGCAGAGTTCATGGAATGCAGTATTTTATGAAATAGACCCAATAGCCAGCCAGCAACAGTCTAGATGCTGGAGGAGAAAATCATTTTAACTGCAATTTTCCTTCTCTAAATGGAAACATTCTTCAGTATCTTCAGACCGCTGCCTGCTGAGGAAGGATTGTTCCAAGTTCAAGGCCACCCTGGGCTACACAGTGAGTTCAAGGGCAGCCTGAACTATACAGGGAGACCCTGCCTCAAAAACCCAAAATAAACAATGGAAAACAGAGCACAGCATGGTGGAAAGAAGCATTCCTGTCTCCTCAGAGAAAGTAAAAGCTACTTTGTTAGTCTCCTGAGAGTCCTGTATCACAGGAACAAGTTCACCCTGGGTATTCACCTTTTTAACTTCCTACACATAAAACAGAAATCAATCAGTGGTAACAGAAAAACAAACAATGAATAAAATAATAAAATCTGTCCAAAACATTGAACAGCCAAAACATAACTTTTTTTTGGATGTTTTGACTCACTCTGTAAGTTTCCCATGGCTACTGCAACAAGGCACAACCAACTCAGTCATTTAAAATATTAAGAATATATTGTCTCATAGTGCAGGAGTCCAGAAGTCCAAACTCAAGGGGTCAGCAGCGCCTTTTTTCCTTCAAACATTAATGGGAAAGAATACTCGATTCTTGCCTTGTCCAGCTTCTAGCAATTGCCAGCCTTTGACATTCCAAGATTTTAGCTCCACTCTAGTTTTTACCTCCATCTCCACTTAAACCTTCTTGTGTGTCTTTGTCTCCAACTCTCTATCCTCATAAAGACATCAATCACTGGCTAGAGGGCCACCCTCATGTTGTGTGACTTCATTTTAACTTGATTAGATGCACAAAGTTCCCCTTGACAAACATGGTCTCATTTATAGGTAATAGAAGTAATATTTCACAATCTTTTGGGGGGACACAGTTTCACACACAACCCTCACTGAAATATGTATTTCTGAATTTGAATCAGGATTTTTTAAAATAATTTGAATGGACTCATAATAAAACTGTTAATTTTAACTCTGAAAACAACTTGGACTCACTGTGTGGTCCTGGCTTGAGTAACTATGATTTTAATATTTTATCTCAGAACTTAGAAACTCAAAAAAAATTTTTGTCTTTTTGAGACAGGGTCTCACTATGCAGTTGAGGCTGGCTTTAGGCTTCCTTTGTAGCCCAGGCTGGTCTCAAACTTGCAATGATCCACTTGCCTCAGCCTCCCAAGTGCTAGAATCCTACAGGAATGCATCACCATGCCTGGCTATAAACTCAAATATTAATCTAACTAAATATAGCACAAACTAAAAAGCCATTTGGCTATGAAAGCCATTTTTGCATCACTCAAGTAATATCTAATTGGGTCACATCTAGTCTTTATGATATTACCAAATTATTATATAGAGAAGTTGTGAACATGAGTAAAATAAACCTTTCAGTTATTTAAGTATGATTTATGTCCTATATATTATTATAATTGTGAATTCTATTAAAATACATGTAAGAGGGGGCTGGGGATTTAGTTCAGCAGCGTAAGCACCTGCCTTGCAAGCACATGGTCGTCAGTTCGATCCCCGGTACAGATTTAAAAAATAAATTAATTAATTAAAAAAATAAATAAAATACACATAAGAATAGCATGGAACTGAATATTGTGTAATCAGATAGTCCTTATCTTCAACCCAAATGTATTAATGATGCAACACAGCTATCCTAATTCCAATTTTATACAATAAAAAACATACATAAAAGAAAGTAAATTCCACAAGATTTCAGGCAGTCAGTAAATATGGGAGGAAGAAAAGAAAAATACATATTTTGGGGGTGTATTCATAATACTTAAGAGAAGTGAATTTTTTACTAACCAATTCATGAAATTAATTCAAGTGGATGTTTACCTAAAGTTCCATTTTTATTGCCAATTGCCTAGTAAATGTTGCAACATTTAACACCCCTCACTTCAATAAATAAAAGCAATAAATACAACAAATTTAAAAGAGAAAATAGAAAGAGGAGATTAAGGAAAAACAAGGTCATATAGATAGACCATAACTCAGTAAAACAGATATCCTAAAATTCGATTAGGACACAAAAGAACAGCCATGGGGAGAGGACATGAAGACACAGTGAGGAGACACCATCTAAAAGCATAGAAAGAAAACGCAGAAGAAACAAGCTTCTGACACCTTAACCTTGGACCTCTAACATCCAGACTGGGAAGAAAACAAATTTTTACTGTTGAAGCCATGCAGTCTGTGGCATTTGTTATGATAGGCCAGCAAACAAATACACACACACATACACACAGATATGAATCAAGAGCACATCACTGGGCTGCCCCATGCAGCAGGAGAACCCTGTTCCAGGAAAGCAAGGCACATGTGCCCAGTAGAAGGGGAAAATGGCCATTTCTGTCCCATACCTGCTGTGGACATGGGCCCTTCCATGGAAGGCTCTGGTGCTATCTCTGGTGCAGAGTTCGGCCTTGTTAGGGGGCACATGGGTGCTGCTGTTGTGAAGATAGAGGTGGGCTTTGTCTGAAGTCGGGGTCTGGCTGTGAGCTCAAGTGTAGTCACAAGGGTTGTCGGCAGCACAGTTGTAGCTGCTGGCATGAGAGGGGTGGTGGTTTGGAGGGAGGTTGTTGTAGTCAACAGTGTTGGCCCTGCAGCTCTGGTTGTAGGCACATGTGGGGTGGCTGGCATGGAGGTTGCTATAGCCATGCCTGTTGTTGGCAGCAAATGAGGTGTGGTAGTTTGGTGGGAGGTGGTTATTTGTCTCGTAGTTATCGGGGCTGTAACCAAGAGAAGATATGTTGTGCACCAAGAGACAGGGGACCTGTCCATTCCTCTCCATTTCTGTTGCTTTCACCCGGTCCACTGGCCTGGCCCATTGTAATGCTCACTAAAACTGGGCTCCTTGTCTCCATTCTTGTCTCTTCCAATCATTTCTACTTACAATAGTGTGAGTAATCTTTTAAAATTGCTAATCTATTTATGCCAATTATAGTTAAAATTTGTTTTTTGGGTTTTTTTTTGTTTTTGGTTTTTTTGCTTTTCTTTTTTGAGACAGGGTCTCGCTATGCAGTTCAGGCTGGCCTTGGGCTCACTTTATAGACCAGGCTGGTCTTGAACTTGCAATCAATTCTCCTGTCTCAGCCTCCCAGGTACTGGGGTTACAGAAGTGCTCCACCATGCCTGGCTCTACTTAAAATTTGTATGGGGTCTTCCTTCCCTGTAAGATACAGAAACTAGTGCTTTGACCTAAAAAACACCATCTGTCTTTCTAATCACATGGTCTTACTCTCTTCACTTTTCTTAGACAACCAGGCTTTCCTCAGTTCTTTGAACACATCAATGACATTCCAGCTATAGGAATTTCCTATCCTATTCACACTCCATCTTATTCACTACACTGACTCTGCCTTACCTATCAGGTCTCAGCTACAAGGTCTCTTCTGTGAAGACAACATCCATATTCTACAACAACAAGAATCTCTGTTACATGTTTTCATACTGTAACTTCACAGCATTTATTGTATTTAATAACTACACATTTCTGTGATTATTGGTCTAGTGTCTTCTTCCCCCACTGTGTTGTATGTGTCAAGAGAAAAACAAATACTTATTTTGTTCTCTGCTATGAACCCAATACATGTCAAGTAGTAGCAATCTACAGTGACAATGCAGTCTCTTTCTGATACCAAAAGTTCATTCATGGCAACATCACTTATTCCACCAAAATGTACATTTGAGTTTAATTCTATGGACCTCGCCACTTCTAGAATATGCCAAATTTCCATAGACTTTAGTGAAGCAAAAAGATACAACTTGTTCCAATTGAACCTGGAAATGATCCTGTTGAATATTGAAGTCAACAAGTATTTTCTAAGATGATAAGTAGCTCTGTCATGTAAGAAAAGGTTAGGGTTGGAGTTATTTACCTTCAGTAAATATCATTTTCCTCTTAAACCAAATCAGAATAGTACCTTCTAGCTCACATATTTGCTTTAAGAGAAAAATATTATACTAGTATTGAACTAATTATACTAATATATAAAGAAGTTCTCTAATTAAAATCTTCCACATCCACTGGTCTCCAGTTTCAGTGTGCATCAGAGAAACTTGCAAAGCCTAAAATACATCTGCAGACCTTGGTTTCCAAGCCACCAAACTATTGGGAACAGAGCCCAAGATTGGGAACTCAGTTAAGACGGGGCAATTTTGGTTACCATTAACATAATTCAACCCCAGGTTTGGTTCAGCTCATCCTATGAAATTCAAATCTTTATGAGTCTCATCACATTTAAAATTTTATCAGAAGAAACTGAGAGAAACAGAATGAAAGCCTGAAAACTGTGGCAAATATCCCTGCATCTTATTCCCTCTCCTCTACCAGAAGTCACAAACTACTTATATGTAGGATGAAGCTGACCTGCAGATGTGCTGTATTTAATTCATACCATACTGTTATTTGGTTTTTCAAATTAGCCAATATATAAAACTAAATATAGTTCATGCAAAAACTAGGTCTGAAAACAGCGGACATACATTTCTGTAAAGTGACACACAATTCCCTCAATAAGCAGCAGCTGACCTCTTCAGATTCATTAAGCAATTCACCTGTTCCCTGTCTTTTCCCGGCCTCCCCTCACTCATTTCTGTGGCTGTCTGGGCCCTCTCCACGGGCACCCTCTCTGCCTGCTCCCTGTCATGACTCATCATTTCCAATCTCATCTTTCCACTCCCCGCTTAAGCAAGTTTGACCTCCTCAGCTCCTCCCAGTCAATCCATTACCCATCGGCTGGTGAAGTTCTCCTCCCCCAGATCTGAGTCCCATTTGCTCACCTCTGCTCAGCACCAGCTGAATGTTCCTCTTGACATCACTGAACCATCCGGGCACCTCTATGCAGCAGGAGTACACCCCACTGTCCCTTCCTCGGTGTTTAAGATGGTCAAGGAGACATCGCCCCTCTGGATATTTCCCCAGACTCTGTATTTTCCTGACATTCTTGAGGTCACTTGAGTTCCGTCCGTGTGGATGAGCTCCTGGTTGCATTTGGACTTGAGACATTGGCCTCTTCCCCAGCACATGCTGTTGCTGATTGGAGACCAGGACAAGTACAAACAGGGCAGTCACTGATTACTGACCCAAAAATACCAACTGGGTAAGCTCTGACCTGGCTGGTGCTGCAAGGAAAAGCAGAAAAACTAAATTGTGTGGTACCTAAGTCTCTAGGATATGCCACAGTTTTTTTTTTTTTTTTTTTTTTTGCAAATAGATGCTTCCAAGAAGATGAGTAGAATCATCTATGATTCTTAAGCATAAATTTTGACATGCCCCTTTGTCCTGCCAAACTTCTAACTCTACATGCTGCTGTCCCCAGATGGAAAGAGTTGGCCACCAGAGTCTCTAAATTCATCTTAGAATTAGTCTCAGAAGCAAGACAGTTTTGCTGCTTTAAACACTGCAATCTTGAGTGCAATTCAATAAACCAATACATTCTCAAGTGAAAAATCCTGACCTTGTAATTTGATTCCACTGTTTCATGTAAAACCAATCCAAACCCAACACTGTATGCACTGTTCTCACTAAGCAAATACTGTCCACTACTGATGAATGCCTCGAAGAGGACAGTGCTAGCCCAGAAAGACGAATGGCTAAACTGTTTTTGATGTGCTTTTCTCATTTGGTCAGTACTGAAAATGGAACTGGTTTGCTCTGGACCATTTGTTGTTTTGGTAATATGAAGTTAGGAGGAGTTAACCAATCATTTACTCACTTGCCTTTTAATGGAAAAATAATGATTGTGTCTTTTGGGGGGCGCAAAATGGAGTCTTGATCTATGAATACATTGTAGTAAGTTTCAATTAAACTGCATAAGATACTCATAACCTTGCTGAGGTTTCATATTTTGTAGTTTGAACATTAAGAATTATTGAGCAATTTTGAATTATATATTGTACTATTGTTATTAATTGTGAATACCATGCAGTGCAATGAAGCACTAAAATTTATTGCCCTTCCACCATGATGTAGAGTCAGATGACTGCAGTTTAAACCATGAGCCAGTTAAAACTGTCTTCATTTAAGGGTGGGTGTGAGGTATTGTGTTCAGAGACAAGAAAGCTGACTACTACAATATCCTACTCCACTGTGACAAATCCGGCAAAAGACATAACAAGAAATTCACACCTGAGGAAACAACAGCAGCCAGTGACTTTCACCCATTAGACTGTCAAGGACTTAGGATACAGATGATGTCACACTGGCTAGGGTATCATTAAATAAGGTTCCCAGATATTGCCGGGAGGGCAGAACACAGCCTTCTAGATGAAACTAGAGTAAAATGGGGCCATGAGTTAGCACAGCTACTCCTGATGCAATTTGAAAGCTTATGCTCATATTCGGTACATGAGTCCTAGCTATGCCCTGCATATTGTACAGTTGTTATCTATTCTAGAAAGACAGATGTACACGAGGATGCCTATGTGCAAGTGTTTATCACAGCTTCTGCAACGGACCAGACCATGCATATGGCAAATGGCTAAAGCACTGCGAATTAGATTCTGTGAAATTCTACATAGATTAGTAGAATTAGAGACACCTAGATGACTTGACATAAACACTAAAAGCCCAATTTTAATATGGAAAAAGGATAAATTCTAAGAAAAAAATATATTTTTTTCCTTAGAAAATATATATATATATATATATATATATATATATATATATATATATATCTGTCAGTCAGTACTGCAAATGGAGTTGACTTGTTCTGGATCATTTGTTTGCTGTTTAGGAAATAAGAATTTAGGAGAATTTATTTTTGTTTTTGTTTTCATTTTTGTTTTGAGACAAGGTCTCTCTATGTAGTTCAGGCTAGCCTTGAGCTCACTATGTATTTCAGAAACACATAGATGTATGTGTTCAAAGCTACCAATAAAACATAACACTGTTTTCTATTAAATAAATGAATAAAATGCTTTGCATTTTCATGGACTCAGTTGTATGAAAAAGTGCACAGAAAAGTGTCTGATCAGACAGAAACCAAACTCATGGCCTCAGTTACCTCCAGGATGAGTGGAAAAGGCCTGGAACTGAGTGTAATAGAAAGAAGGATTTTATTTCCCTAATCTTCCCTTTGTAACATTTTCATTGTTTCACCAAGAGTTTCTGTATTACTCATTTGATTAAAATTTCATATTTTAAAAAGGGAAGTAGATGTTTGGCTGTAACAGAAAACCAGAAAACAGAAACAGAAAACAGAAACACCCATTTTGGGTAGATAGTAAATCTCATGCTGCCAGTCACTGATTTTGTTTCCTTGGAGGGAAATCACTATTATTGTCATCATAAGACAAAAAGCGTAACTCACACCTGAGAGAGTCCTAGGATTCTTGTGACATGAAGTGTCAAATGCTATGTGAAATTAATAAACTATTTGTAAACGTAACTAAACACAGTGCAGCATAGAAGTTGGTCAAGAAACCTCTTTCCAACCATACAAGAATCCAGAAGAAAAGGAATTCCTGGGAGAATTAGGACCTGGACTGGTAATTCTACATGACACCCTGGGGTTCCTTAGTTTATAGCAGTCTCAAAATAGATTTTTTAAAATATAGTATCTGATTTTCTCAAAAAACAAGCATTGTAACAAGTTCAGGAATCAAATGCAATTGCTTTTACCTGACTTCAGATGTCATTCGCTTTATTTCCATAGTAATCTACTGGTCAAAAAGACTTATTACCATCTCATATCAAGTGGAGAAAGATACTACAATAACATAAATAAAATAAAAGGTGTGGTTTATTGGGGAGCATTGAGAAGCATGTCTGGGGATTAGATACATAACAATAAAGCAAAACTGGATCAGAAGACAGAGACAAAAGGTTGGATGGTAGCAGAGTTAAAACTGGTTATTTCATGCACTTAGGCATTTGCATGATTTTGCTTGTACTACGGAGTGAACCCAAGATCTGTTAAGTACTAAGGTAAATTCTCAGCCTTTTTGAAAGATTTTTGAATTTTGAGACACGATCTTATTAGGTTTTCAAGCTGAGTTCAAACTTGTGAGCCTCCTGCCTCTGTCTCCCAGATTATTGTGTTTGTAGATGTATACCACAACACCCAACTAAAAAGTAGGAAGAAGACAAGGTTTGCTATTGTGAACTTCAATGATTCAAAATCTCTGTGAGACCTTATCTCAACTCTAACTCTCATTTTCTTAATCTGTAATATGTGGTTGAATAATTCCTTCATTATAGAGTTGATTTGAGAATGAAACTAGTTTTAAATAAGTTCTTTGAAACCATAAAGAAAAGTTTTTACTTATAACCAAAGGAAACCAAGATAGGAAGAAGAGGTTCTGACTCAACTGGCTTTGGAAATCATCCTCATATACAGCAGAACCACAAATAGAAAAGGAGAAATGGATTCTGGGTGGAAATGTACATTGCTTGCTTCAGCATGTCATTGTGACGTCCACTTTACTCTCTGAGTGTGAAAGTTTCCATCTGAAAATATACAGAAAAGACTGAAACCTTAGGCACCCTACCCTTACTTTCCTGGCAGGGCTACAGTCAGCTAAGAAATTGAAAGTGAGAGAATAGATGTAAGAATGCAAGGGACAGCATTCAGTTCCCCTGGGGAGATCCTTGTGGCCACCAATACAGTGAAATCAGTTCTTACAGGTCACATATGCGATCTGAAATGAACACAACTGCCTGCCTTTGGCAATTCAGTTTAGCGTGATTTCACATCATTTAGTGATAAGCAGTTTTATAAATATTCCAGTTATCCTCCAAGTGCATGCTGGAGAAACATGCCTCATCCCTGTAGAGTAGATGTGACTGCTATATGGGAGCAGATGTGTCACGGGTAACTTACAGGTGAGAACCTATACAAATCTTGTGCAAATCCTTGTCTTTCCTTTCCCCTGGCAGACCACCTGGCTTCACATAGTAAAACCCGTAACCTCTCAGGGGAAGAACAGCAAGAAGACCCCCATTTCCCACCCCACAGCCCTCAATGGAAGTAAACAAACCAAAAAAACCAAACGCTGGTTGTCTTCAACCACTAAATTGTGTGTTTGCTTAACTGCAGCATAGCCTGAGACATCCTGACTGACCCCATCTCAGTGACATGGTGCAGTAATAAGTAGTTAACATTCTTTGCAGCACAGCAGCCTGACAGAGGAAGCTCAGGTACTAATTACTCACCCCACACCTTTATGCTTCTTCCTTGCTTTCTACTACTCTAGATCTAAGGTAGAGCCGCTCCTTAAAACCACAGCAGAATCCTCAAGTTCCTTTTCCAGAAGTGTAATTCCATCACTCTGCTGCGGGGCCGAGATATGAGTAATTCTAAAGGTCAAGTGTACCATTAAGGATGACAATCAATTGTGTAGTCTCTTATTTAATTGGTCTCCCCTTTGATGTTCAGACTGAATGCTCCTAAACATCTCCATGAATCCAAGGTTCCCTCCTATAGTACTACCCTAGACCCACCTAATCCCTGTAATTAGATCACATCGCCAGATTACCTATGTCCAATGATAAGGTGTAGTACTGGTTATTTCAAAAGGCTAGAAGATAGGATTTTGAATGTTTTACCAGAAGGAAATGACAAATGTTTGAGGAGCGGAATATGCTTTCCTTGATTTGAATATTACACAATTTAAATCTATATGGGACTATCAGGTAGCCTATAAATATGTTAAATTCATCTGTCAATTAGAAAGTATACAGCATCAGCAAGTATGGTAATGTGATGCTGGGAGGATAGCTTAAATGCAACAGAGGAGAGGCAGTATTTAAACAATAAGATTATCCACTTCTATGTCTATTTCTAGCCACAATGTGACCTCCTGAACTCAGAGACTGAACTAGAATCATCTTGTCATCCTAGCACTGAGCACAGATTCTTGTTTCAAACAATATACAAAGGTATCTACCTACTAAGTACTTGTGGATCTAAACTGAGTGAAGTTACTATTGGATTAGAATTAAGAAACTATTGTTGATCTTTTACAACACAACTGGAAGAAAAGTTTGAAACAAGACACTGCTTTAGATGGAGAAGGGTATAACAAAGTTACTTTTGCCAACAAGCTGAAGACATTGTCTTCAGGTGAAAAAGAAAGATGCAATGGCCCTGAAGCAAGGACAGCAGATTGCTACAGCTGCTGGTTTCAAACAGGAGCCTAAAGAGAATTCTTTCTGTGGTCTGTTGACCATTTTAGAAATTTGGAAATGGAATAGTCAATTCATCAGAAAGAAATAGCAGGTGAATATGGTGGACTTTGGGGGGCCTGCAGGGCAGAGACCCTGGCACCTCAGGGTCTGCACCTTGAGGCTGACTCGGGGTGCTGGGAAAACAAGGAACTCCTCCCCTTTCTGTGAGCCTGCCGGCATGGGCTGAGAATCAAACATCTCATGTCATCCTGTGCCCCGTCCCGTGTCCGTGCCCCCCTTAGCAAGTGAGAGCCAGTTAACTACACATCTTGTGAAAAGATTGGCTATGGTATTTAGTATGAGCTCCCCGTATGCAAAGATATAGACAACTATTTGGAAGAAAACAAGAGACAATATGACAGATAGTGAAGAGCTCTGGTTGTCTAGCTTTGAAATTTATGCTTTCTTATGTCCTATTCTGTTCTGTTTTGTTGTGTGTAATTTTACCCCCTTTAAATAAAATTTAAAAATAATACCTCCAAAAACTCCCAACTCCACCAAAGCTGATCTATGGGGCATAGATGAGGAGAAACTCAAAAACAAAACAACAGAATTATATAAGGTGATTGAAAAGGAAATAACAACAACAAAAATGATCAGTAAGGTACTGAGCAAGCTGAACCATGATATAACTAAACAGATAATGGACTTAGAAAGCAAAAGGAGGAAAAGAAAGTGCTCTAAAGGATATAACTGCATATATGTTTAAGTGTGTAGGATTGATAACCATATTACTAAGTTTTTGTTGGATCATTGAACAGAAGTGTTTGCAACCTCACTGTCTGAATGTCCACTTTGTATGCTTTAATTTTGTAATATGAACAACTATTTCTAATAGGACAATATGTAATTTATCAACTAGTGATTTCTTACTTTTTTTTGAAATTCTGTATTATTTCTACCCTTTTTTCTGTTTTGACTTTTTTCCTCTTTAAATAAAATTTTTAAAAATAGAAAAAGAAAGAAAGAGGCAGATGATGGTGGTAAGGAGAATGCTTGGTGTTATTTTTAAGACAAGAAATCAATGAGTTTTGAAGCATTAGGAAAGACATTATTTGAAAGGGAAAATATATTTCAGCAGAAACATAATTTTTGTTAGTCAAGAATTCAGAAATGAAAGAAGGTAAAGAAAAGCGCACTGGTGTATAAAATGTCAAAAGTGATTATGTGATTGGATTTGAGTAGTCTATGCTTTTCATTTGATTAATTTACTGGTAAGTATTTGCTGAATGAATAAATATTCTTTATGTGAATATATGCATGTATTTTCCCCAGGTCTTGAGTTGAGTTTATCACATGGTTTAGGATACAATATCACCATGTTTCCATTACTACCTCACATGTTCCCTGACATCTTGATGTATGCTCCAATTTTTCTCTAATGTACTAAATAAATATCATTGATTATATAAATACCCTTGAAAGAAGAACTATATTATTTTGTGTATTATGTTTTAAATTTACAAAATATTTTGCTATAAAATTCTTTCTCCTTCACTTTTTACTACATTTGTATTCTTAAAATCTGAGTTACCATATCTATGTTTTTGCTTATAGCTTCTAACTCCTGCCTATTATACCACTGAAGGCATACCTCTATTATATTACCAAATTTATTAATGGCAAGTATCTAGGGAGCCTCCAACACCCCATTAATACACAAAGTTAGTGATAGTAACTTTATATTGATCAGCCTCATAAATATCCCTCCATGGACCTGAGGGAGAGGTCTTTTGGGATCAGTATCTGAAATGAGAATTGTTAAAGCATGGCAGATTACACACTCAACTTCACTAACCACTTCCAAATCTATCCTCAGAGCAACCTGACCAGTTTTACTCCTCTCACCTGTGCATGAGAGTTCTGTTCCCCTGCGTTCTTGCTAACAGTATTATCCCTCTTTATAATTCCTGCAGGCTGATGAACTACTTTATTGCTGCTTTCTTTAGAGTAGTGTGAGCACCAGGTAGTTTGATC
Organism: Dolichotis patagonum; assembly: GCA_004027295.1. Classification (NCBI taxonomy): domain Eukaryota; kingdom Metazoa; phylum Chordata; class Mammalia; order Rodentia; family Caviidae; genus Dolichotis; species Dolichotis patagonum. The sequence goes on along the minus strand of PVJX010006535.1, from coordinate 7,262 downwards.
ATCTGTTCACATAGTCTATACACAAGGTCCTTGTGATCTAGTTGTTGCCTACAACGTTAGACTTATTGATTGCTCTTCCTAACTGTTCTCTATAATTTCTCTATAATTTATCCATTTGAATTTATTTTTCCCCTATTTCTTTCAGTGTGCTCTTGTTTTTTCTAATGTCCAATCTAGGAAACCTAGCAACTCAGCTAACCAAAAACAAATAAATAAGCATTTTCTTCTTTTGGTTTCAGAAATCAAATTCAGGACCTTGCTCTTGCCAGGCAGGCGCTGTGTTACTGACCTATATTTCTGGCCTAATAAACAACACTTTGCAAAAATCTTAGCAAAAAATTTTTAAAAGCTTTCTAGTTTCCTTTATTCCATTTTTACAAACTCATCCAGGTCAATTATATAATTTAACAACTTCAAGACAGTTGCAATCACAGTCACATCATCTCCTCTCCATGAGCTCCTCCTCTGATCTTCCTACAGCACAGTGCACTGCTCCACCCCACCTTTGCCTTCCCTGAATTCTGTCCTGGACACTGTCTTCCCAGAATCGGCTAAATAATACATACAGATTTGTGGACCCTTGGACTTCACAAATTTGCTCCATCAGATGTGACTTGATCTGTTTGTCTTTCAAAGGGAAACAAACCAGTCTAAAAGCTGAGAGACTACAAAACAATATTTCTCTTAATTTAAAAAAAAAACTAAAAGGTTAACAACACCCCAGTATTAGGGGTTATTTCTTTCTAGATAGAGGGAGATTTATTTAGAAACAGTACTGGAAACCAAGAAATCCTCAAGAACCTGTTTCTATCATGAAATGCAGATGGAAACTAGGATGCTCACATGAAAAGGAAAATGTAGTGGCCGCACATGTTTGGATTTCATGATTTTTTTTTTTTTTTTTTTTTGCTTTTCTTTGGGTAGTGGGTCTTGAAATTAGAGCCTTGAGCTTGCCAGGCAGTTGCTTTTGCTGAGTTATATAAGCAGCCTCACAAAATTCTTATAAGCAACTGATGAGCAGTTGTTGGAATGGAACAGCCTGCATATAAGATAATTTTAATTTTTTTTGTACTGGGGATCAAACTCATGACCTCATGCTTGCCAGGCAGGTGCTTAGGCCACTGAGCTAAATCCTTGGCCTTATTTTATTTTTAAAACAATTTTTCTGCTATGATCTGTTTCAAATACCCAAGGTGGGGCAGGGAAGGTGGTAGAGCTCTGTGCCTATACAATTCACAATATGTACAATTCAAGGAACCATTCTTCTAAGCCATGAACTCACAGAACAGCTGCAATTGTTTAAGCAGATTCCTCTGATAACACTGTTCACCGTACTTCACTGTGGAACACCAAATGACTCTTCATGGACCCCTAAGCCTCGCTGGCGAGAGGTTCTGAAAGACACTTGCTGATTCCAGCCCATGGCCCAGAATCGAGGGAGGTCTAGGACTTCATCCCCACAAACAGCAGCTGTTCTGTCTAAAGAGCAAGTGTTCATGGCAAACAGGATTATGGGAGCCTCCTCTTTTACCAGTCAAGGAAAGAAAAAGTTTACCCACGTGTCAGTTCATCTGAGTGAGAGGGTCAGAGGGAAGAAGGCAAGCTTACCTGGCTTAACCTGCAGTGACCTGATATTTTTGATATCATGGAACCATCCAGGAACCTCGATTCGGCAACAGTACTGGCCGCTGTCATCCTCATTTACATTCTGGATGGTCAATGACACATCTCCGAGATTAAGCCTCCCATTTAGCTGATAACGCCTGTCCTTCTGATAGGTGACTTGGTGTCTATCCGTTGTGATAAGTGTATCAGAGCATTCAGAGAGGGACAGGGCCCGAGGCCCCAACACTTGAAGTGGACTCCTCCAGACACTGAGTAGGTTCAGGACAGCGTGACTGACTGCCCCACCACTGCATTCACGTGGGTAGAAAATACAGCGCCTGACACAAGAGAAGAAAAATGTACAATGAGTACTCAACGTCTTCTTCATTTTTCACTTTTTATTGTAACTGTTATTTTTGTGTGTGTATTTTGTAAACATGAATTTATAGCATGATTTTCTTTTTTCTGACACTAGGCATTGAACCCAGCCTCATGAATGCAAAGGAAAAGCTCTAGGATTGAGCTACTTGCCCAGAAGGTATTATTTTTATACAGAAGCCCACAAAGTTGCCTGGCATTGGCCTTGAACTTGAGCTATTCCTGCATCGATCTCCCTACCAGCTGGGAATTCAGGTGAGCTCCTCCATGCCCAGGTATAGCTCACACTTTAACATTTTTTGTTAGTACATTATTTATCAGAGTGATTGTTTAGTGGATACGTGCATAGATAAGGCAGTATATTGTAAGATATGATACTCATGTTGCTCTCCATTTTTACCATCATACAAAGCACTGCCAAATATTTCTATTGCAAAACTGTTACATATTGAGGTTTCCTAGGGGAAAGATTTCTAACAGAGAAATTACCACAAGGGGATGTGCAGGTGTGCGTCTCCATGCCCAGCTCACAGGGCTTTTAAACATGCTAACAGCAACAATGCGGATATAGTGAAAAAAATTTCCCTCCATTCCAGGGTTCCGGTTCTCTCCTCAGACCCTGTATTAGTTCAAATACATTTTTTAAGAAGTCAAATCTAGCCAGACATACTGGGGCACACCTATAATCCCAGCACTCTGAGGGCCTGAGGCAGGAGGATCACAAATTCTACAGCAGACTGGGCAATTTAGGGACTTAGTGAGACCCTTTTGAAAATTCAAAAAAAGACAGGGCTGGTGATACAGCTCAGTGTAAAGGTCCTGGGCTTAATTTCCAGTACTAAAAAATAAACATCAATCCTATTGCATGGAACTTCAAATTTTAAATTTATATTGCATTTTGAAAGGGCTATTGTAAAGGAAATAATTTCTTCTATAACTGCACCCTGAACAAAAGAAAAGCTAATATTTTGTTAAAAATATTATTGGCTAAAAACATTATTGGTTAAATCTAGTAAATGCTTCAGGAATAAAATTTCAGGAAGAGCTGAGGCTTATTATAAGCTTTAGGACCACTCAAAAACAAAACAAAACAAAACAAAACAAAACAAAACACATTTAACCAGAGATCTCTTCTGATCACAGCCCAGCAACTGAGCAAGTCTAACACAAGTAAAACCAGAGAAATGCAGAATATTCAGTCAGTGACCAAGTTACACATTTTAACATAAATGCAGTAACTGGGCATGGCTGTGCACACTTGTGATGTCAGCCCTCTGGATGCTGAGACAGGAGGGTAACTGTGAGTTCAAGGCAGCCTGGACTACATAGTGAGTTCAAGGACAACCTGTACTATTTAGTGAGAACTTGTCTCAAAGTACTGAAGTAACTACATAAATAAATAAAAGGCCATCATACCTGGGTTAGTGGATAAAAACCTTTGTCAAATCTATCCAAGATATTTCTTAAATCTAAGATTACTAACTACATAATCATATATAAGACTGGGCTATGAGTTTGGCAAATGCTCTCAAAAAAAGTTCTTTATTATACAAGATAAGTATATATTTTTCACTGGATTTATCCCCAGTGTTTTTTATCTTTTATTTTTAGTCAGAGTCTCAATAATTTATAATGGCTGAGACCAGGCGACAAATGGAGGCAATCCTGCCTCAGCCTCCTAGATTTTTGGGAATATACATGTACAACACTGCATTCAGCTGTCAATGATTCTTACAATTGAATCTTGCCTAATATCATTCTTTGCTGTAGAAGTACTGTATATATTATTAAAAATCAGAATGAGCTTTTTTTCCCATAATCCAACCCTACAACATCTGTTTTTAAAATTTAGGACAAGTTTAGTTATTTCTTTTGTTTGTTTGTTTGTTTGTTTGTTTGTTTTTTAGGCACCAGGGATTGAACCCATGACTTCACTCCTGTTGTGTGCACTAAGCTGAATCCCTGGCCCCAAATGTTTAGTTATTTCAAAGAATGTTTTGAATTAAAATATATGGCCAGTTGCAATAGTGCATGTATGTCTGTAATCCCAACAATCTAGGAGGCTGAGGCAGGAGGACAGCAAGATTAAACCTAATAAGGGCAACCTGTGGTGCTGTCTCAAAATAAAAAATAAATGGAGATAGAAATATAGCTCAGTGTAAAGTCCCTGGGTTCAATTCTAATTACAAGTAAAGGAAGAAAAAGAAAGAAAGAAAAGAAAAAAAGAAAGAAAGAAAGAAAGAAAGAAAGAGAAAGAAAGAAAGGAAAGAAAGAAAGAAAGAAAGAAAGAAAGGAAAGAAAGAAAGAAAGAAAGAAAGAGAAAGAAAGAAAGGAAAGAAAGAAAGAAAGAAAGAAAGGAAAGAAAGAAAGAAAGAAAGAAAGAAAGAAAGAAAGAAAGAAAGAAAGAAAGAAAGAATTAGTTATTTTTGTTGTTGTTGTTGCTTTGAGACAGGGTCTCACTATGCAGTTTGGGCTGGCCTTGTGCTCACTTTGTAGCCCAGGCTGGTCTTGAACTCCCAAGAGCTAACTGACAGGCATGCACTACCACAGCTGGCCAAGAAAGTTAGTTATTTTTAAGAGAAATGGTGCAACACAGTTTAAAAATACCAAGAAGCATAAAAGAACTTCATGAAACGCTGACTCTCCTGTTGCATGCATTGTCTGTGTATGCACAACCAACTACCCGCCTCACTTCTGTTTCATATGACAGCATATGTTCTTCCTCTCTGCTTGCTCCCTTAGCCACAGCAGTTAAATAATGCTTCGGAGTAAGATTTCAGCCTGTTCTCTGCTCCCTGGGCAGCACGGGACCATCCCAGAGCCCAGGGTCATCTGTTTCCTCCCCACCATCCTCCCCCAGTGCAGCCCGCTGCTCACTTACCTGTCTGGAGCAGGAGGAGGCCTAAGGCCACCACCGGAGGCTGCAGGATCATGTTGACCCCACGATGTCTGCACTGCACAGGTCTTAGTTCTCAGGATGCAGCTTCTCCTTTCCCCCTGAGTGTCAATTACTGGACCCTGCCCTTTGGGAGAAAAGCAGACAAGGGCCTCAGAGTTGTGTTAGCCCCTCGTGGTGGACAGGGAAAGCTGTCCCCCAAAGCAGCCTTTCCTTTTCCAGTTCCTTCCCCACCTGCAGCCTCCAATCGGACTCAGGTTCTGACATAGGAGCGAAGAAGGGGGAGCACAGCAGTGCAACCAGAGGGGGTGATGCCCAGTGTGGCCAAAGAGCAGAATTCCAGAGCAAAGGCCACGGTGCAGGGGCAGAGAGGGGGTGGCAGTGGTTGGGGCCTTGCCTCAGCCAGCTCCCTGCCAAGTTCACCAAGAGTAAGATGAATTGAGAAGAACACGAAGTATAGAGAACCCATTCCCATCCTCATGGCAGTGCACAAAGGTTTAAATTTGTAATCCCAAGGAGAAGTTATTGGAATTCAAGTGAGTTAACTCCAATCTACCACTTCCAGTGTATCCCACAGTGAGAATGAAGACTGAGGCATATGTACAGTTATGGGGAGCCAAGGGATTCTATGTCCAGCCAAGATGGTGTTCACTGGAACAAAGGCCTTGACCCAGGGCCCTTCCCAGGTTTAATTAATTCTCCATGAGGGGACTGGCTCAGGAAATAAGTGACTTCCATGACGACGGTGAGCTGAGCTAAGGAGGAAGCCAGAGATCACATCTACCACATGCAGAGGGCAAGAAATGCAAGAGAGCGATCTGTATAACACAGCCGAGGTGGTATCTAAAAATGTGGGGTCAGTGCTTCAGTTCTGATGTACAATACTTCTTGCCCTGGGAAGGCATAGCCTCTTTCTTGAGGCTCAGTCCCAGCCCACAGCGTGGAGCATGGCTCTCCATCCCGCCTGGCTCAACTACATACTTGGGAGGTCACTGGGCAAGGTAACACTAACATATTGCTTTGCTTCAGAGATTACACATCCGCTCCTCGGCCAGCCCAATTTACATTGCTTAAAGCCAATTGAAGGGACAAAGAAACAGCCTACCCAGCTCTGTACATATCAATATAGGGAATAAGGCCCTGTTTATCCAAAACGGAGATAGTTAGTCCTCTTTACAAGAAGAGTCAAGTACAGTCATCTCCTGGTTTCCCCACAGTGAAGCGTTCTGTCATGCTACCAAAAGCAGTGGCTCGGACTGCATTCACCGAGGGGTGTCAAGACAACACCTCAAGAATCACTGGGTTCAGATCCAAGCCCTGACACCCACAGAGCTGGGGGACCCTCAGTGTGACAGAGCCCTCCAAGCCTTGCTTTCCTCGCTGATAAAACAGAACTAAACACACTGGCTGTGTCTCCTGCAAAGGATCAGTCTAATGAGGACAAAAGCTGGGTAGACCATTGAAAACAGACCTAAGGTGCTGACAGCATTAGCCAACAGCTTCAGCTCTTGTTATCTACTGTGCTGAGCAGACTCTGTGCTCAGGACTCACTGGCATCTAAATGCTGGGGGCAGCTGCTCTCAGCTCATCCACAGGGAAGGAAGCTGACTCAGGAACTCATGAGTGCTCCCACTCCAGGCTGGATTTTTCCTCTCACTCTTTCTTACTTACTAAGCAGCACAGGCATCATGAGTAAGCTGCCCAGTACTTCATTAACTCCCCGATTGGTGTCAAGATTCAGGAATTTCCTCCCAAGTGGTGCAGGGTGCTCCACTTCCGGCTTTGCAGCTATGAGGGGCTTCGTGGACACACGGATGGGTTGTGTCACAGAGGCCACATCCCACATTCTATGGGAACCCCCTCTGCATCAGCTTCTGGATTTGGTTAAACTCAGCATCTTTGCATAGATCTACATCCCCTGGCATGTTTCACTTTTAATGTTGATCAAGGTCTTGCTAAGTAGCTGGGTTATCCTGGGGGAACTCAAACTTGCAGCTCTCTTGCCTCAGCCTCCAACAGTATTGGGATTACAGCTGTGTACCTCCCCACTCAGGCTCTTTTCCACCTCTTAGGAAATGAAATGAGTTGAAAACAAGTAGTGTATACCATTCTTTTTTTTTTTATAATTTTATTTAAAGAGGAAAAAACAAAACAAAATAAAACAGAATAAAGGGTAGCAACCACACAACATTCCAAGGAAAAAAGGAAAAGTACAACAATAAAACCTAGGAAATTATTACTTGACTAATTACATACTGACTTCTTGGAAACAGCTGCTCAAATTACAAAGTTAAAGCATGTAAAGTAGACATTCAAACAGTGAGACTGTTAACAGCCCTGCTCCACGATCTGACAAAAACAACAATATGGTCATCCATCTTAC